>JAPDSC010130101.1:136275-156836 GCA_026290005.1 Latrodectus geometricus
AAGCATTTTCTTTCTTGTTAATGTTTATAAGTTATTTAAAAAGAAATACTTTAAATGAGGAATAAAAATTTGAACAATATTTGCACATACTTTACGTTGCCTAAATCTTTTTTAAAAAGACCTTTTTGGTTTAAATCTTATAAAAGTCTTCATAAGCTAATCCGATATTAATTTTGGATGTCATCAAGTTTCTAATCGTAGATTTCTTCATCAAACCCCTATTATCAGTCTAAGCATTTTTGTTAAAAGAATGTGTACTCTTTTTACTAGTGCTGATGTTCCAGGTAAGCAAAAGGCTTAATCAATAATCTTGATCAGGTTGGGGGTTGCTATGTGATTATCCTTGAAGTGACCAAACATTCTGAGCATTTTTTCTTCACTTAAAGTAATCACATCTGTAATAGTGCTTTCATTGTTCATAATTTGACTCCAAATACTCCTTAGCAAGCACAAATTCATCAAACAGTTTATCGTTATTTATTTTCATATTGGATACATCAAGAAGTCTGTTATTAATAATTTCAACAGAAGTTTTGGCTGTTTCCTGTCAACAGCATTTGATTCATTCAGGTCAACTCCTGAAAACTGTTCAGCATTTCCAAAGCTGTTCTCTCAAAGGTCCCATTCTAGTATGCAATTCATCTTCCATAAGAGCCATCAAATTATTCTTTCATACTGTTACAAACTTGCTTATTTAGAGTCCTGTAGATGTTCTTTTTTTCTTCTATTGTTTTCATACAGTAAAGAAAATATGACAAAGTAATTATTCTAAAAATCCTTTACCATTAATTATTTTTAAACTTTTTGTTCTTTTATAATACCAAATAAAATTTTTACCTGGATGTGAAGTAAATTGGTTGGGACACTGGGATTTTATTTGAAATTTGGGGTTGTCATGAGCAAACCGTAGTGTTTAGCAAACATTATGTATGTTTATTATAGTAACTATCATTTATTTAAATCATTATTTAAACTTAAACTAAGAATATTTATTGTGCATAAGATAATTTTTCTTATGAAAATTAAAAATTTTTAACTTTAAACTATGTTTTGCATTGATTGTATGTTTTACATTTTATTATTCACAGTAAAATAATGCATAATAATTAATGCATTTTGAAAATGATGGAATATTTAATTGTAAAACTATCTATGAAAGTTTATTCTTTTCATTTTATGGATTTATTTATCAAAAATATACTAGTAAAATTTAAAAGAGAAATTGCTTGCATATTTAATAGATATTTTACACATCATGATTTTTATACTCTCAGTTTTTGCTTGAGATTTGGGTAACATTCCAAGTTCAACCCTGATATTATTTATCAATATGTAGAACTAAGATCTAATAACATGTTTGACTAGGCATATTATGTTATATTTATGAAAATATAACAATACAAAGTCGCCACGTCTTTTGCAAGAAAAGTTGAAAATGCAAACGCATATTGCACACTTGACACATTTAATAAATCTATCATGTTTAATAAGAAGATACACTTGCTAACCAGATATATTTATCACACTATTTACATCACCAAATTACTGACAAGAGTCAGTCAAACTTTTATATAATATATATATTTTTTATTTTATTAATATAAATTTGTTAAAATTTATAATAAAAAATTAAATAAAAAAATATGTAAATTATATATAATAAATAAAATAATTGAATTAAAAAAAGAATCAGGGAAAAATGAAATAGCCAATAGCAACTGTCATAGCTTTTGTGAAATTAAATTCATTCTTGAGCATAATTGAACAAAACTGATTGTTTCTAAAATAAGTCAGCTAAATCGTAGCTCCTTCGTTATTTATTTCATGAAACATATTTCTTTCTTGATGGAGATTTTTTTTTATCAGATTACCTGCTTTGGCATATAATATGCACCAAAAATTTTTAAACATTTTATTACGTAATACACAGATTTTGTATGGGAAAAATACAATAATAGAATATAAATATGGTAATAGATAAAATCAGTTGTGTGTCGAATATTTAAAATTTTATAAGCATTTATTAAATAAGTTTTGAATATTATTTTGATTATGTTAACAGAAACATTTGTATTTATCTTTCCCGCAAATAAGATATTAGATACAGATGTGTCAAATTTCTTGGTATTAGATTTCTAATCATATTTTTACTTAAAATTTCTTGATCATTTTGATTAAATTTACTACACATTTAAACATTTGTTATTTTAATGATTTGCAGTTTTATTATCCATTATTTAAATACATTACAACATTTTTAAGAAAGATGTAGACTAATATTATACATTTATACTAAAATTTACACTTTGTGAATCTTTGAATTAAACTTGATTTTGCAAATTTTGTTGCTTAAGATTGATAGTTATAATTTTATAACCTGATTTACCTTATTAGTTATTATTTTAAATAGGTATTTCATTTTTCATATTTATTTTACATGTAAATGATAAAAAATTTTGTTGTATTCAATCATTCCAAAATTCATGTTACAGATTGTAAAATAATTAATGTTAGTATATAAACTAAGTTCTCTTTTAATTTCTAACTATAGTTTTGTTTTTCTTGTTGAATGACATTGCTGATAGTTGATTCCCATTATTGATAGAATATAGACCAATGGTAATTTTAAGCTGCATTGAACTAAATAAATAGTTAATTTGAATTATTGTATTCATTTATCTAGAACACTTATAGCTCATATAGATGGTTTAAAAGGCAGGAGCCTTTTAAACTAACTGTTTTACTCCTGTTATTTTAATTTCATTGATTTTTATTTTCTTCTGTATTGACAGTGCTTTTAATTGTTTCTTGAAAGTATTTCAAGCAGCAAAATTGTTTGAAAAACGGCTTGTTATATGTCATCAAAGAAATGGATGCAGCATTTCCTCAAAAAATTGCAATATTGAAACTGAATGGAATTATTTTTCCTAGTAAACAATACTTAGAGGATTCATATGTGTTATATATTTTTTTGATAATGACTGTCAGTGAATCGTGACATTAAAAAAGACAAATATTTGAAGAACACGAAAAGCTGAAATAAATAGAATATAATGAATGATTTCATATTCATTGTCTAAACAAGTCAAAACAAACTGGAAATGGTACAAATTCATTAAAAATTACCAACAGCAGATTGGAATCCAAATTCTGCTACTCATTGAGTTTAAAAAGAAATTTAATATACCAAAACTGGAGTTAGAGTAATTTAGTGGTGACATCAATGATTGTCTTCTTTGTACTAGTTAAATTTTAGTATTTATTCAAATGACTGTTGCTATTTTCAGAACAGGAGAAGTAGAAATTTTCTCCACCAACTGGAGCTAACCACACCAAAGCATTTGATTACCTAAAAACTTTAAAAGTGATGAACTTTTGATTAAGGTTTTATTTTAGAGAACTAAAAATTTCAGTTCAGAAACATGAAAAATTCTCTATGACATCTGTATAAAGAACTTAAAATATATCTTAAAGCATTAGAGACATTGGGATTAGCAACTGAGAAATTTGCTTTGATAGGTTATCATATGGTTGTGTATCTTATTCTCAAGAAGGGTTCTTGAAAGCATGGAACCAAAATACTTTTTTCTGCAACCTCAACTGTTGATTGAGAATGGTTGATTTGATGTCTTTGTAGATTGAAACTAGAAAAAGAAAAAGTAAAATTAAGCATGTTTTTGCTCTTTTTTTTTTTTTTTTTTTTTTTTTTTGAAAATTTGGCCCTTTTATAAGAAAAGGCCCTTTGATAACAGGAAGAGTACCTACAGTCTTTAATTTACTCACTATAGTCTCATATGATATAAAGAAAGCATATGTTATTTTTTTGTTCTGGGAGGCGCTCAAGCTGTTTTTCTGCTTAAATGAAGAGGTTTTTAGAAGCATATTTTAACATCAACATTGTTGCTGCCTCGAATTCCAAATTCATGTAAAAAAATTTTTTTTATATAAAAAAGTAACTGAGAGCAATAAAGCAATGTGTGTTTTCTGGAACAATTGTTCTTCCATTCTTCCTAGTGGAAAAAAATATCCAATTTTTTGTAGACTACTGATGAAACAAGCCATTTTTAGTTTCACTATCCTTGTTTAAAGAAATATATTGATGTCTATTTAATGTCTGCTTTATTTGTTATGATAGTTACTTCTTAAGTAACTATCATAACAAATATTGTTCTTGTATATAAATTTGTTGTTGTTTAATTTTATGATGATATTTTGTAATGAAAACCTGATAGTATTTTAAAATAATGCAATGTTAAGGATTGTTTCTGCAGAAACAATATAATCAATTTATTTAGCTTAGGTGGCAAGCTGGAAACTGAATGGTAAGCTCTCTGATTTTAAATTCAACTATTTCTAGTGGTTTGGAATTCTCTTAAACAATAGGTTTCGGTTATTAGCTCTTGTATGCAAAAATGATTATTGACATAAATCAAACCAATTCACCTAGTTGTGGATATTGGTAATGGTCTGGAATCCACTGTAGATTTTAACTTATTAGTCCTTGTGGGCCAAAAAAGTCTGAAGAGTAACAAACCAAGCCAATAAGGTGAAAAATAATTAATAAAGCAATGAGAGAGAGAGAGAGAGAGAGAGATGAAAAGTAAAATATTCTGATGTAATAAAAGATGCATATTAATTTTTTAAATAAAAAGTAAAGAGTAATTATATTTAGTTTATGAAATAATACTTTTAATTGCAAAACTACTGAACTGTTTTCAATTCAAAAATACACTCACATGTATGTTATATGAAATTAGAAAATAAGATAAAATATGTTTATAAATGTAAAAAATACTTTCAAAGCATTTAAAATTTTTTTTATTGAAATAAAAATATGTGAAAGATGTTCCTGGTCTTTTTATGAAAGTTTAAGGATGACTGTAAATAGTGCTTGGAAAAAGTGTAAAGCTTAATTTTTCTTAATTACAAATTCTGAAGCTTAATATTTTTATTTTTGATAAAAAAAAGTATTAATAAATTTCCATTATATCCTAAATTTGCATGGTTTTTGTTTTGGAAACAATGATTTTACTGAAGGCTTTTATAAATATTTTATCATTGCTTAGTATTTTATTTGAACACTTTTAATAATTACTTATTTAATAATAATTACTTATTTATTCTTATTTTTTTTTCAGGTTTGATTTTTCGAAGAAAAATGTAAACCTACAGGATTTAGATCTTAAGGCAATGAAATCAAATATTTTTTTATTGGCAGATTTTTAAAATAAAGTTAGAGTTTTAAACTACTCTATTTTTTATTACTGTCCTAATTATTATTTGTTAAAGTGAAGACTGTATAAAACACTATTAATTAATAATAATATCAAAATGGAGAAAGATCAGTCTGACTGTAATAAACCCAGCTCTTCTTCGGGTTTTATTGATCGAACAAAAGATCTTTTTGCAGGAAGAAATATAAAACCCAGCACCCGAGAGATGTTAGAAGAAGTATGTAGAGACTTTGAAAATCTTGAACAGTATGCATCAAGGGATGATACTGAGGAAGCAAAACGTGCTTTCTTATCTGATTATGGATGTTTAAAGAGCTATCCGAGCTTAAATGTAAATAAAAATTTATATAGACCATTATCTCGTGAAATAGTTGTACCACAATATATACCGTCAAAACAGGATACTAATCTTAAATCAGCCATTGTTCCAGTAATAGAATCTTCGAAGGATGTCTCTGTGAATGTTCCTTCATCAAAATGTAATGATTTTATTGAAAATATTGGTGACAAATCGCCTCAACCACAAGCATGTGTTGATTCTGTAGAAAATATTGGTGACAAATCGCCTCAGCCACAAGCATGTGTTGATTCCGTAGAAAATATTGCTGACAAATCGCCTCAACCACAAGCATGTGTTGATTCTGTGGAAAATATTGCTGACAAATCTCTTCAACCACAAGCATGTGTTGATTCTGTTGAGAAAATGTGTCCAGAAAATTCTAAGAAAGCCATATCTCCTATTATTTCTAACAAAGATTTGTCTTCATCTTTAGCTGAGCTAGCAGATGCAGAAATTGTTGAAACTAGTGACAGTTCTGTTTCTATAATTATTACTAATCCTAGATTGATTAAAGTTTTGACAGACATGAAAAATAATGAAAGTATATCACAGTCTTCATGCAGTACCTCTACAGATCCTGATACTAATATCTCTAATCCTGTGAAAGATATTTCGGCCAAGGAATCAACTGCTAAATCTTCATATAAAAGAACAATGAAATGTCTGAAATCATCTGAAATAAAGACCAGTCTTGAAAGACCTCCAGTATCTGTTGATTCAAGCCATTATGGTTCAAGCATTGCTAACTCAGAACTAAGAGCACAGAAAGTCTCTTATAAAAATTCTTATAAAAGTAGAGTAAAATTTTCAAGCAAACCTAGCAATGACGCTAAGTAAGTTAATTATTATTATTTTTTTGTAAGTTATTTTTTTTTATCATCAGATCAATTATGCTCGGAAAATTTTTTATATGCAGCCATTAATTCACCATTAATAAGAAATAATTAAAATTTATGTAGTTTTTCAAAGAATTTTGCAGAATTAGAATAAATATAAAATTATTCCTTAATATATTTACAGAAAATGTCTTTCTTTTTATTAAATCCTAAATTTATTGTTTTAAATTGAAATAGATTTAATACTGTTTTTAGATATTATAAATTTTTGTACAAAGTAAATTTATGTTGGAAAAAAATAATTTTCAATAAGAAGTGTAGCTGTAAGGATATTTATATGTTATTATATCATGGTGTTAAAGTTTCTCAAGTTTAATGAGTGTTAAATTATATTTTCTTAAGGATACTTAATTTTTAATTTTTTTAGAAATTGTTTAACCGATGTTATTGTCAGCAAAAAAAAAATTTCAATTTGCACAAATGGAGAGTGTTTTTATATATATAATTTGATCTATCAAATTTTTTTTTAAATCAAATTAAATTAAATGATCAAGTTATAAATATTTGCATAGTTTAAATTCATTTTATAAATTTTTTGAACGTAGAAACCATGCTTGTCCCAACTTAATGCAAAATGGATTATATGACGTGCTTTATTATATGAGTTAGACATGTCTGCTGTATAGGGTTGAGTTTAGAGGTCTGGCTTAGGAATTCCTTTTTACACTGTAGATAATTGATGAGATTAGCTCTCCTTGGTCACATGTTATCTTGTCATAAAATAAAATATACCAATTTCATTACTTAACACCTTGCCTGCTGCGGGCGTATATATAAACCGCGCTAAGCCGATGCGTTAACTGCCCCGGGTGTATATATACGACTTTCGGAAATACGCTTCTCTGCAATACTTTGCTATCAGTAAAGCTTGACCCATGGTTTTGGGATGCAATAGAATGTCTTTGACATTGTTTAAAATATCTGTTGTGATAATGTTACATCTATTTCAAGCGTGCCTCTTCTTTTCCACTGATACACGGCATAATTGCGATTGCCTGTGTGAAAACCAGTGGCACTGGGGAGCAAATCTCATAAGTTTTTCTTGGCAGGTAAGGGGTTAAAAAAATGAACATAGTGTTCCATAAAAAGTCATTTCTATATATCTCATACTAGTTACTGCATGCTTTCAAAAACATGAAGTAGTGTGAGATCATCCAACTTCTGAGATACTTACAAATAGCATCAAGTGTTTATTATGATAATGATTGAATTTTTGTACTTTGGAAGGCAGGTAATAGGTCTCCTTTGAGATAATGTAAAAAATTTGTGTTGAATCAACTTTCATCAGTGGAGAGTATTATCTCTGAATCATGTTCTAATCTCTGATATCTTCACCATGGTAAAGAGACTTCAATTTGTAAAAGTAACTTTGATGCAAATAGCAAACCTTACAGACAGCCATTTCAAAAAACATTCTAGGAACAGTATTCCTTGAAATTTGGATTCTTGTGGTCACAAAGAAGTTGGGAGAGTTAAGAAGTTCAAGCATGTTTATGAATGTTTCACTATAAGGAGCAAATACTTATCTTTGGCTGTTGTGTTTTTGGAAACTTTTCTTGTGTTATGATTTGATGGGTACAGTATCTTTAAACTGTTTTTATGTACTTAAACATGAAGCTGGATATTAACATTGAATTCTTTATTTAAACCTGGAATTGAAGTTGACTTGCTTTTAATATTTCTGATATCTTTCATTTCCTTCGTTTTAATATATTGGAATTCACTTTCTCTCTTTTAATTTTGATTTTAATAAAATGCTTGATAGGAAGTAATTTAAAAAATTGACAAAGTGCTTTTCTTGTTTTTCTACACTTACGTGCATTTTTTGTATGACTTTTGCAAGTTCATCTCACTGTTCCTGCTTGTTCTGCTTTTCCTTGAAATAATTTGACTTGATTGCTGAATTTAAGAAGGATAATACAACTGAATGCATTAATTAAACAAAATAATTTATAGAAAATATCATTCAGTTCTGCTAATAACTGAGTAGCCTCTCTTTGTTGTAATTTCAATCTCTAATAAATGTTTAAAAAATATTAGATAAAGTTCGAATTTTCAATAAAAAGTAAAAATATGTTACTCTTGTTTTCAGAATTGAACATTGCTGTTCAGTTTTACAATAAGGCTGTTAGAATTACTTTCTGAAAAGGTATTTTGCATGCTAAAGAGTGCATATAAAAGTGTAGTAATGCATTTGTTTTGTATTTTTTGGTTAAATTAAATAACAAAACTTGCTTATATACACAATTTCCTATTCATGGTATATGCAAAAACCCTAACCTTATTGATCATTTTAAAAAGTAGTAAACTAGTAAAATTTTGGTTAATTTTCTGTCATAAAATTAATTTTTCTATGTTTAATAGTTATTTCAAATTTGTTATATTTTATATTCAAATGGTATTAAAAATTTAGTTTTAGTTAAAAAAAAAAAAAAATTAAAGTGACTATTGTTGAAATTGTTCAGTGCATTGCTATAATTTATTAGATTTTATTGTATGTTGTAAATTATAGGAAATAACTGCTTTAATAAATGTTTAATATTTTGTCATAGCAAATAAGTCTGTATTAGGTATTATACAATCTTTTTAACTCTTTATTTTTGTGTTAGAATTGTTACTTAACAAAAATTTATATTTTAAATTAGCTTGAAAAATTGTCTATTATACCTTTGATAAAAATTATATTAATAATATATTAGTATTTTAATTATATTTAAAATTATAAGTGTTTTTTAAGTTTTAATTATGTTTGTTATATTATAGAAAATAACAGAAGGCTATGAATTCAATTTTTCATTTGAATTTTTTTAAAGTTTAATATAAAGTGAATATTTCTCAAATTTAAATGATGAATATTTGTAACATATAAAACATTTAGAAAAATAATATTGCAATAACTCTTTCAGAAATAAAAATAATTCAAACATAAATAGCCTTTAAAAAAATCAGTTGAATAAAAAGCATCACTTGATGTTAATTTTGTTGCTAGAAATGAATTATTGCATTTAAATGATTATTGAATTAACTCAATTCTTATTGTATTCTCAAAAAATCTTAGATTGTATTTTGGAAATGTTTTAGAAGAACCATGATCAACCTCTTTTAGATTTCAAATTTAATTTTTCGTGCAAATTTTTATATCATACCCAGTCTCAAGATTAGTTAATGGTAAGAGAACTCTAATCCTCCATGCCTCAGTTCTTATTAGAAAAACTTTTGTTCATAAATATTATGTGTCTTATATATTTTGCTTTATATTTTTTTGTTTTTGTTGCTTTTTAGTTAAAGAAGGTGTACAAAAAATTAAGTTTTTTAATTTTCCTTAGTACTTACAAGGATTAACCCCTTAACCGTCTGGGGTTCGGTGAAGAAAGTGCTTCGTTTTTGCTTTGTGGTGGCAACATAGTTTTGGCTTTCACTGCAAAGCAAGTTTTTCCCCCTTTAGAGCTTGTCAAGAAAACAAAAGTCTCTAATTCTTGATGGGACGTATTTCCGCTTTACCCTAGACCACCTCACAATAATCGCATTTTAATGACTTACTGCCAGGAAGTCCATCAATCGCTGTCAGATGAAGTAACCACAAGTGCTAGTAGTTTACTTTCGTATGTTCTGCTCAAAAATGTCGACATGTCTCTGTTATAATAATTTATTACATTAAATATTAATTTTATTAAATTATTTTGAAAATTTTATTCTATAGGAAATTTAATTTATTTCATTTATTTTGAATAAAGTAAAAAAAAAAAAAAAAAACTATTTTTGTAGGGTCCCGATAGTTATACTTGTCATGATTTTAAATAGCTGTAAGAAGAAGTTAATTTATTGTCTACTTATTATTAGCTTTTACTCATTGCAGATACTTTTCAAAATCAACACTATATTTCTAAAATCCTGAAATAATTTTTAAAATCATTAAAAGAAATGATTCTGTTGTGCTTTAATACATACAAACTGAAGTATATAGAAAAAAATGTTTATTTTTAATAATTTAAAAAATATAAAAAGCTAACTTAATTGCATAATAATATACTTCAGAGTATGCAGTATGTTGTTGACTTCAGTTGAATTTGTGGTAAAAAATTTTGTGACTGTAAATTTTTCATATTTAATTCCTAGTACCAAATAATTTCTGTTTCTAATTATATAAAATATATCTTTCCGTACGAGAATTCATGTTGTATATATTTTTTTGTATTATATCTTTTAATATTTCTTGAATTGTTTTGCACAAATATTAAAAACAGTTTGTCTGTCATGAAAATTTGTTTTTCAAAGGAGAATAAAAGCAAAAATATATATGGGGAAACATTAATATTTTTATTTACAATAGTATTCTAATAAGTAAATATTTAATATAGAATGTATCAATATCACATTTTTTCACGTATTCATATTACTTCTAAATAAAATATTTTCTCTTCACTGAAAATAAATGCTTTAAAATGAAAATGAATACAAGTGGTAAATTTAGAGAAAGATTAAAAGAAAGTGCCTAAAAATATAACGCGCATGATTTATTTTAAAGATTTTATATACTATCAAAAATTCTGCAGATAAACAATAAATCGGTAAAAAAGCATTTTACCTAAATTTAGGTTCTAAAATATGGTGTCTATTTAGTTTTATAATTTGACTGATAGTTTACAAATTATCTTCATTTCACAGAAGAAAAAATAGTGATAATAGAAGAAAAAATAATGAATCACCTAAAAAATGGTGAAAACTCTGTACATTTTGGAAAATTAATATTGCTTTAAAACCGTACTTTTTAAAATCTGAATATTTGATTTCAAACAAAAAATATTAATGAGATGATACGATATAAAAATAAAATTAATTTCATAATGTTAAGATTTATATTTTTACTGTTTTATAACTCTCGTTTTATTTCCAGATTTTTAATTGGTTGTTATAATTATAATAAAATAAACTTTAAAAGTATAATTAAAACATGAATTTGCAAATATTTTCATTTATAATATTTCTAAATGTGTTCAGTTAATGTATAATTCATGCCAAAACTTTTTATCTATTTTTTTCATAAATGTATATGTATATTATGAAATAATTTCATAAATATTATTTTTCTTTGAAAATGATTTCATTATGAAGAAAAAATTAAATATATTAATCACTTTAAAATCAAATATGAGAGGATAATTAAATTTTTAATGCTATGTTTTAACGTTCAACAAAAAGTGATGCAATCTCAATTGTTTTATTTACATAAAAACCTATTTTTAAAACGAAGATTAAAATAAAAATTTTCCATTTTTTTCAATCATTTATGAAAATATATAAGCATTTAATGATAATTCTACTAACAAATTATTCAATTTTTGAATTAAAATTAGGTATAATGGGAAATTAATTAAAACCTGAGAGATCACGAGAATTAAGTGCTCACAGAACAAAATATATAATCTAATTTTAATAAAATCTAAATATAAAAGAACTATGTAAAAAGCCATTGCAGAATTGTTTGAAATGCTAAATTCGCTTATAAAGTTAAAAAATAAATATTTAATGTATTACTTATTTAACAAGTCTAATTTTAATAATAATTTTCTAACTTCTTATTTTCTAACTATAAAATTTAAATGAGAATAAATATAGAAAAATAAAACGTAATAATAAAGCTGTTGTTTATTTGAAGCAGAGGATTCTGAAAATTCTCGCAGCTCTTTCCATTTACGCTCGCATTAGTTAAATCAACCGTAACCATTCAGTAAGGGAGTTTCCAAATTGCGATTTCACGGCAATCCGTCAATTCTGGGGGTTGAACTTGAGGCATTGCAGTGAAGCCTGTTGCCCCTACCAAGGGGCTCGGGATAGCCGGTAAACGCACAGAAATTTTTGCCCGACTTAAGTCGGGATAGCCGGTTAAGGGGTTAATGAATACAAATGACATTTATGTTTTTCAACAGTTTTTAAAGCACACTTAATTAATTATTTCTAAAAATTTGTGTACATTTTTCATTGCATTAGAGAAATCATTGGGATAGCTTGGGTTTGGCATGATTTCTAATTTTTGTGCCAAACATTGCACAATTATTTTACTAACCAAAATTATGTCACTTCACTCAATATTCAGTTTTCAATCTCCTGATCCCACTCAAATTTGAACTATGAAATTTGCAATCTTGCATAGTTTTAAATTTCAGGCATCAAAATTTTGAATATTTCCTTATAATTGCTTATTATGGAACTATTAAAACACTAATAACTAGAACCTAATTTCACATAGATTACAAATTAAAAAACAAGTAAATATCACACATCCTATTGTGGGAAACTGGGCAATGAAGCCAAATCACTAATGTAAATAGCAAACATTTTTATGGAGACTCAGATTTTAATTAACTGGGTAGTAGCATTCACCTTAAAAGACATCAGTGTAATGCAATCTATCACTGACACAATTAGGCAATGAAACTAAATCTATAACGTAAATAAAATACTCTTTTATGAAAACTTGGATTTAATTAACTGGACAGTGGCACCAACATTGAAAAACATCAATGAAAGTGATATATAGCCTCAAAGAGAATCAGCCAGTAAAGCTAAATTAATAACTTAAATAAAAAACATTTTTATGAAATGAAATAAAATACAAAAATCAACTGGAGTTTCAAATTATATTATTAAACATACATTTTATTTAAAACTCAAGTTTAAGTGTTAAAATTATTGTTAAATATGTGTTAAATAATTCTACACAATACTTAATAAATTGTATCAATTTTTACATACTACAGCAATTTTAATTGAATAAATCATAAAGAAGTACTTACGAAACCATTACTTTCTGAAGAATTAAAAAAAAACACACATTCAGTTTATCACTATCCATATCTTTCACTTCTTATACATTAATACTAAAATTCAAACTTTTCAATTTGATATACTTTAAAAAAATATAACTTTAAGTGCTTAAATTTCTATTTAATATTTTCAAAACAAAATATAACAATAAATTTCAAATCGATAAACTTTTTAAAAACAAAATATAACTTTGAATACTTAGATTTCAGTTTGAGACTCATTTTCAAAATGAAACAACTTCAAACTCTTAAATTACATGCATGTTACATTAGGATATGTAATAAAATTGCTAGATTACATTCTTGTAGAGTAAACCATAATGAGCTAGCTTTTAGGAGTCAGCCAAATTTTAAAAAGTTTAAATAGTGTAGGGTTGAACTAGCAGCCAAGTAGGTAGCATTCTTGCCTTTAGTTCAACAGTTTGTTCGTTTGAATCCCACCATGGGCCTGGATGCTTGTAGTGGTTTGGTATCCGCTCTAAACTGTAAATCGTGGTCTAATTAGCCTTCGTTTGCAAAAATGACTATTGAATATATTTTTATTTAGTATTCATGGTTGCATCAAAGTTGTAACACTAAAGCTTGGATATTAAATCAGATTGAAAATATCATCAAACTGAATCTCATCTATTTAAAGGATATTTATTAAACATTCTTTTCTAAGCCAAAGAATAATTTAACAGGCAATAGATTATCTTTTCTAACATTTTTACTATTTATTTGTACCAAAATTTAATTATCAGTCCTGCTTATAGAATGGGTCATAAAGAAATGTGAATATTTGCTACAAGGAACATATAAAATGATCATTGTTAGCTTCAGTTCAAAGATAGTCTCCCCTCTAATAATTCTCTTAATTATACTTATCGAAGTGCCAAATCATCTTGCTTAGAAAACAAAATGAAGGGTTTTCTTCCTCTTTATGGGCCTTGGAAGGTATGTCACTGTATTCCAAGCTGAAGTTCTTGCTATTATTAACTGTCTTTTGTTAAATATTGGAAAAGGTTACCATGTTAAGTGGATTCTGATCTTTAGTGACAGTCAAGCTGCCTCAAAGGCTCTTAATTCATTCCAGGTTAGATCTAGGACTATCCTGCAATGTAGAAACCTTCTCAGGGAACCGGCAACTAATAATAAGGTTTCCCTTTTTTGGGTGCCCGGACACATGGGAGTTAAAGGTAATGAAAAGGCGGATGAACTGGCATATCAGTGTTTGTCTTCTAACCCTATTAGAGTGGAACCTTTTTGTGGTATCAACTTGAAGACCATTAAAAGCATTTTTCTCAAATGAGAAAAGCAGGTGATGAATAAAACTTGGTTTAACTCTTCTGGTCAAAAACATGCCAAAAGTATGATCACTGGATCATCTACTAATGTAGCCTCTGAAATTCTCAGGTGTTCTAGAGTGAAGATATATACCATTGTTGGCTTCATTACTGGTCACTATTATTTCAGGAAGCACCTCCATACTATGGGACTGGTTCAAGATCCTAAATGTTGGAAAAGTCACAAGACGAGGAGTCGGTGCGTCACATCATTTTTGACTGTGATGCCTTAGTGTCTGTTCGGTTTAATACTTTAGGAATTATCAATGCTGAAGACCTGCACCTTAGTTTCATAAAGGATCTGTCAAACTTTATAAATAAAATGACTGACCCAATTCATTGGAACTAGGTTAAATTGGGTTTGTGGCTTTGGCACAAAATACCGCAGAGCAGAGGTGTCCTGTTCCACTTAAACCCAACTAGAAGAAGGAGGATCTTCTTAAAGTCTAGTAATTGAAAAACTATTTCTGATAAAAAAGTTTATCATAAATCATTTTATAACCTTTCATATTCTTTCATAGTGAAATTTAAGTAAGTACAAAGTTTTAAAGTTCCAGATATTTCTAGCTTGGAATTCCATTCTTGTCGTGTATTTCTTATATTGTTACCGAGTGATGCTTAATTTACTCATGAATTTTCATAAATAATCAATATCAAAGTGATTGGGAAAGCTGAATTTCCAATGTTCTCTAAGTGTCAAAAAAATTTACTTATTTTACTGTACATTATGTTTATTCTTACGTGTTTCTTTAAACATTTTTGAATTAGAAAAATGCTTTGTGTAATAGAATTTTGTATCTTTACTATTTTATTTATAATAGTTTATAATGAAAATTTGCTTTCAGTTTTATTTTACCTTTTATGTTAATATTATTTTACAGCTCTCAAACAAAAGCCCGAAGAATTACTGCAAAAATGAGAGCTGAATGGGCAAAAGAACTAGAAAAGTCTGGCCATTTAGAATGCCCAATGATAAGTTGCTTTCAAAAATATGTGACTGTAGCAAATTTTCAGACTCATTATAAATGGTGCACTGGTGTAAGTATAAGTGTATTACTAAATAATACATATTATATCTGAGCTATATCTTGTAGTTTTCAGATAATGAAATTACAAAAGATAGATGTTATTGAATTTTAAGATGTAACAGAACTTATTTTTATGTAAAGTTCCTCTGAAAAGTAAAAATTCTCATTCGTTTTTTCTAATGAAGCATTTATCTCTCTCAAAATCTTGTATTTATTAAGCAGTCAAATTTTCTCAATCCTGTGAGAATTTCAACATCTTAGATATGAAGTTAATTTGTACTTTTTAAATTTAACGCTAGTTATAGGAAGAAAAAAAAATCTTGTTGATGTTTACAATATTTATAAAGAAACTGTCTTTTCAAATATTATAAACATCAACAGGTATTGAGAAATGACAGTGATTTTGATTCTCTTTGTGTTACATGCTAATTTATCTTTGAAGTGGTAGCTGTAAATTATTAACAAAATTAAAAATTAAATTTAAAAAGTACAAATTCATGTCTAAGATGTTGAAATAAATTTTGCATATTTTTTCTTTTAGATATGTGAAACACATATTTTTTTCTTTTAAAACTTTAAACATGTTTTTAATATATTATTTTAAAAATGTATAAATTGCACTTATTGAACTGTCTTTAAATTTATTTATCACAGTGAGATCAGTAGAGAGATAAGAAGGAAATATTTATAAATAAAAAGTCGATTGTAAAAAGAAAAGAAATTATTTTTTCAGTAAAACATAAAAGTAATCTATATTAATTCCAAGAAATTGCTCAACTGCAATTTTCTGATTAATAAATTAATTTAATTGAGGGGTAAGTATGTGTAATTTAGAATATGACCACTTCATCAAATGATAGAATATCATGTATTATAATTGCTGATTTTTAACAGAGTACTATTTTTCAACACAATATATTAATTTTCAAATCTAATACAAAAATTTGCAATTATTTCCAAAAAAATATTTTATTCTGAATTTTTACAAATATATCTAACATTTATACTCTGGATTTTCTTTGCACTGTTGATTCATGTTACAGTATGTTTTGCATTTATAATAAGGTTATGTCAAATTTTTAATTATGCTTCAGTTTCCAATTATGAAGTAAAAAGCTCACCCAATATTCTTCTCCATATAGTGGCCTTAATCAGTTTAAATTATTTTAAATACATGATAATTTGTTTAACTGACAGACATGGTTTTTACATTATTTTGTAGCTTTATCAGTTGTAAATAGCCACTGCATTTTTTCATTGGATATTGTATTTATTTATACATTTCTGTGTTTTCTTAAATTGTGATCAGAAATAATGATGAAAACAAAAAATCTTTTCTCTGTTCATAGCATAAATTCTGAAATTTAGGAAAGAATACTTTTAGATGTACTGCTAGATTTGTTATATGGATATAAATTTTTAACCTGATATCAAGAACTATAATGAAATACCATAAATGCAAAAAAAAAAAGAAAAAAAAAAAAAGGAAAAAAAAATCATTAAAATTCAAATGATAAATAATATTTTGCATTTCTCCCTTTTCAAATAAAGATATTGCTTGGTTTAGTTATTTATTAAACCATTTTTTTGCTTTGTTATTATTTTATTACCCACTTCAAGAAGGCAAAACATGTGAAATTTTAATGCTGTATGACATGAAACATTTCATGTTTAGGTCTTTGAATTGTGAAAGAAACAAATTTATTAATTTAATTAAAATGCTGAAACTGTTCTTGTTATTAACTTTATTAAAATCTAGATCATTAGAACTATATCATTGTGATCTCAAAACAGTATTAAAGATTGTGTAGAAGAGATAGTGGTCCCCCTACTAAATATATAAATTATTTTTATTTTAAATTACTATCATTAGACAAAATTGCCATTTAATGTAAACAAATCAAAAAAGCTTTGCTAATACCTATTATACTTATATTGCACAATATTTAAATGTCAAGAATTTTTAATATTTAAATGGAATTGTTTTTAAAAAATATACTCATTTGAAAAAAAAATTAATTTAAATCTAATATAAATCAAAAATTATTATATTAAATTTTATGAATCTTTATAATTGTCTTTCAAAAGAATATCGAGAAATATGTGCACATAATTACACATATATTTGGCCAATAATAGTGGGTAGAGTAATATTTATTCAGTGGCATTTCATGGAAAAATAATATAATTCCTGAAATTTATTGCTACAGAATCTGTCTGTGCAAACTCAAATATCATAAAATCAAAAAACTCCTCATTAAGTTATAGACTATTCAATATTCAAAATATCAAAATCTGTTTTTTGAAAGTATAAAGAATACTGCAGTGTAAGAGAAAATGTAATGCATAAATTGTCCCACAAATTGATATTTTTTGCATTCCATCATGGCAAGAACTTTTACTACTGAGAGCCTAATTTACAAAACTGATATTTTTCATTTAAATGGTTTTAGTACTTTTATTAGTATTTAGTGAGCTGAATATTAATTCAGTATTAGACATTTTTAATAAAGAGTTCTGTGCTCCTAGTTAAAATATTATCAAAAAATATATAATTTGTATGATGAATAGATAGATGTTTAGTGGATCTAGGATTGACAATTTACTTTAGAAAGACAATTAAAATTCTTAAATGCAATGCAGTGTTCCATTTAATTTCAAAAACTCACTCTCAGTTCAGACCTTTTTTATGAATAATAACTTGAAAAATTTCTTTGCAGTTAAATCAAAGTGGAAGCCTCATGTTTTTAAGAAAATTTTAATGCTTTTTAAATGAGCAAAATTTGTACTTCTTTCAGTGTCGATAGATAAGTGTAACAATTTCTTTTATGTTTTCAATTATGAAGTCTAGTTACTTATGGATAATATTAATCAAATGTCATCGTATAAATAATAAGTTAAAGTTTATGGACAGGAGATAAAAAAAGGAATTTTATATAAATTTTTATGGAGTACAAAGATGCTGAGCATCGATCGAGCTATTGCTGTCAGCCGTTTTGGCCAACAGCAGTCCACTGCTATTTGGCCTCATTGTCAATAAATTGGCCATCATTGATCCTGGTCCAGCAACGCAGTCTGCTGCTTACCCAAGGCTAGGTGGCCAGAAATGCTGTATCGGTTTCATGCGGCCCATGTAATTTCCAGTACCTGTCTGTAAATAGTTATTCATCTTTCCTTTGCTGTTTGGTCAGTGATTGCTGAGTTTACACATGTAGAGCTAGGTATTATACCTTATTTATTTCTATAGATAAAAATTAAACTTTTATCCATTTTTATCAGCTAATAATTTATATATTGTAAAATTAATATAGAAATATTAGAAATCTGTTAAAATAATTCTGAATCTGTTTCAGTTATTTCAGAAAAACACGAGGTTCTCTCTGTGTAATTGTTAAATTATGTTAAGTGCACTTCTAGTTCTTAAATAATTATACACGAGTAGAAGCAGATTACAAAAAGAAACTTTTAACTCATACTTTAGTAAGCTGAATGTGTTGATTACCCAAATTTTACTTCTAATTTTCATTTAAATAACTGAAATAAAAAAATTTTATATTCTGTATTTTTAAAATATTTTTTTTTATTTTATCAAATTTTATTATAACATTTATAAGTTTGTTGTTTTAATAATTATAAGTAAAATTAGTACTGTATATACAGTTATATATTATTTATAGCTTTGGAATTAAAATTTAAAAAATTCAAAAAAGAAACATCAAAATATTGATATTAATGCAAGTAATATATTTTTATTTATGAGGGTACTCTGAGTAAGAAAGAATTAGCAATTTTTTACCTACATTCAAAAATAAGTTTCTGATATCTTTGAGATTTTTTAATTTACAAGTTTTCATTTATGTGATCCATTCTTCAAATTTGGTGTGTTCTTGAGTTCTGGTTCTTCCTCTTTTTACACTATTCAAAGATTTTCACTCTGCTGTAACACTCTCTGAAAATAAGAATGTAAACAATAAAAGTATAATTTCATATTAATTTTGGCAATATTTAGGAAAAAATTGCAAAACAAAAATATTTAAAAAAACAGAAAAATTTTAATTACAAAAATCATGATCAATAAAGCTAATTTTTGTTTTTGTAATAAAAATTATCCCTTCTTATTTTTTTGTATCTATTGATTTAACATTTGTAAAAAATAAATATAAGAAATTTTCACTCTACATTATATTGATATATGCTTTTTTGCATAAACTTAGTGATCAATATTTTATTATTTATATATTTATAATATTTTGATATTTAATATTTACCTGAATTTTGGATATATTTCCTTAACATTAAACAAAAATGGAGTTTTAATATTGAAAATTGTTCACCATTATTTAACACTAAGAAGACTAAAATTTATTAAGAAAAGAAAAAATAGAATTGAAAAAGATAAACTGATTCAATTAAATTAATAAAATAAAACCAAAAGGATGTTCATAAATAATAGCAAAGGTTAACATTTAGGAATAAATAGCAAAAATTGAGTAGATAAAGCTATAGCTTTATATATTTGCTTATATATATCTTTGCTTATTATAGCTTTATATATTTAAATCAGAAAAATCTTCATGGTACTTATTTTTGCATATTTAGTCATTATTTCACAATTAAAAGAGAATCCAACAAAACTGTTTTTAAACATACAGTATTTTATATTTAAACTTGTAATCAAAGCAAAACAAGTCAAGCAGTAGAGTAGTTAAAGTAATTAAACAATCAGTTCAAAAGTTTAATTCCCCACCTTGGTGTGAATGCATATAATAGTAATATTGTGAAAATTTTTACTGTGAAATTCCTTTACTTATTTAATTTTATCCCTTTAAAAAAGGAGGAATTGTAACATTAAATGCATATTTATATTTCAATATATATATATATATATATATATATTGAATAACACTAAATAGC
>JAPDSC010130101.1:156936-210630 GCA_026290005.1 Latrodectus geometricus
TAAAAATTCAAACTTAATTTTACATTTTAAAGATTATAATAGAATGGTATCTATTTATTACCTACAATTTATGTTTTATAGGTGGAAAAATCATACTCTGAAATAATAAAATTTAAGTATCAAAAATAGAGAAATATGTTTCAATGAAAATAAAATCATTTAGCTTAAAAATTTAGTATGAAGTGTAAAATAATTGAGAAAACATTTGAAAAAGCAAACAATTAAAACATAAAATAGTTCCAGCAATTTTTGTTTAACTACTCTACTGCTTACCTGTTAATTAGGAAATAACATAAAGTATGACACTTCCTAGTAACTATATGCAGGGAATTTTAATTTGAAAATTATCTCAGCATTGTTTTGATATTGGGGTCTTAATCAAATAGTATACTGACTTACAAATGAACTAGGATTACAGATGAGTAAACTTTATAAAATCAAAGTAATTAAAAAATGTAGATCTGAATTTTAAAACAAATTCACAATCATGAATCATTCATACAATATTCTGTGCTAAATTTCATGAACTTGGAATTTAATTCTTTTTTTACAAGTGATGTTTTTAATATCTACGGGAAAAAATTGTGTTTATTGATTAAAAAAAATTACAGATTTTGAATATAAGCTTTTCAGGTTTTGACAAGCAAATTAACAGTCACAAATAATTTACATAAAATTATACATTTAAATGTATAAAAATGAAATTATATTTTATTTACAAGTAAAAGTTATGCATAACTTAACTGTTGTCCAAACCTTTAAGTTTATATTAAATCCAATGTTACTGGGAATTTAATTATTGATTCTGGGCTAGTTTCACTAGGCTGCAGTTCAAATTGGATTGAGAAGATTTATAGAAACTTGAAAGCTAATGTATAGAACTTCATTTAATAGGACAACATATGGGGGTCAAGGCCTACAGTGGCCATATTTGTTTTCATGACAGAGAACTCTGGGGTGCAAAGCATGTCCCAGTTATGTGGCCAGTTTAATACAAAACTGCCAGTGTTTAATTCCTAAGCATACTTGGTACCCAGTTTTATCGACCAACATAAGGGATAAAAGACTGAGTCAACAATGCTGAACCTTGGACTAATGTTTTGGAAGTGCAAAGCACTACACCACTGAGTTTAAAGCTGTTTAAAGCTAATATTTAACAAAATATGATCCAACAGCCATCAATAAAACCATAGTTTGTTACTGAATAAAAATATTAACTATATTTATTAATAAATTTAAAATTTTGTAACATGAGCAAATAAATCATCTGAATGTAATTCTCAATGGTATGGAAAAATATTTAGGAAAAATGTGTATTTATGCTTAGATGAAGTCATTAGATTAATACTACGTCTAAGCTTAAATACACATTAAAATAGATATTGTTCATCGTAATTGTACTACATAACAGATGTAAAATTCATTCATTGTTTTTTAAAGCTTTTACTTTTAAAAATTCTGAGAAAACTGCAAATCAGTATAAAAATAATTCATTTTTAAAAAAGTAAAATGAATCTATTCAAATAAATTAGAGTTTATATTTATTAGTAAGGCCTTAATGAATACATATCAAAAAGTAAACAAAACATAAAAAGCTTACTTTATTTATCAAGTTTTTGATAAATAACTTCATGGTATTTTTTTTTATTATTCATTGAAAAGACTTTTAAATATGTTAAAGTAAAGCTATAGTTGTAATCACAATATTATGACATGGTTTTTTCTATTTTTACAATTTACCAATTTATATATTCAAAAACTACAAAATAATTTGTAAATAAAATATTCCAAATTTTAAAAAAAAATTCTTATGGAAAGGGAAATTTATTTCACTTTGATTAAATGTACACTTAAAAGATTTAAGAAATTAATACTCACAGAACTGAATTTAATTATTAATATGATTTTAGCAATATTTAAAACTTCAATAATTTATTTATGTTAAAATTATTTACTACATGTAAAGGTCAATTTCCTATAGAATATATTTACATGAAATTGTATTTACAAAAGAAATTTTTTTTGTGAATTTCGTCCTCTCGCCTAAAAATTGGGGGAAAAAATTATATATAAAAATATTTTAAAAATACAAAACAATTGAATGGTTAGCAATTAAATCTTAAATTATAATTAAATCTTTTTAAATTTTTACAATCTTAATGATTGCATAGTTAACCTTCCATAATTGGGGTCCATGTTAGATAATATGTGGTGTTTTAAATTATTTCGTCCAATGTCTGAGCGTAAAATTAAATCATTTTTTATGCAAAAAGTTTCAATAGGAAAAAAATAATATATAAACACAAAATAATGTCAGTAAAAAAAGTCTTTTATCAAAATTGTCGACTTTAATCCATTTACTGTAAAATACTAAACCAAAACCCACAACTAAAGGGATGTTATGTAACTAAAAACAGTCGCCAAGCTTTGTGATTACCCTGATTATGGAAAGTTAACTTAATTTTGCTTAATATGTTAAAATAATTAAAAACAAATATTCATGCAGAATACAAATGTTTTATTTTAAACAGAATTTAATATTTTTAAATTCCTTAGGGAATTTTAAAATTAGAATTAGCTCTGAAATGAAAAAGATAACTTTTTTAACTATTTCTAATATAATATTTCTACTTTTATGTTTCACCAATTTACTTTATTTAGAATCATGTTGTTCCTTATATACCTCAATAATTGTTAACATTTTAAGTTAGTATAAAACAAATTTAAGTTCTTTATTTAAAAGAAAACTGGCCTGGCTAGTAGTTTGCCATCAGTTTGTGTTTCTGTATATGGACTAACTATTTCAATATATATTTAATTATTTCAATACATTTGTAATTCATTTTGGACAATTTTCTTTAAAAGTGTGATAATTGATAATCATGCAATGCAATTTAAATTTTGCTAGATATGTTAGTAGTTATATTAATCTGATGTATTTATTTATTTAGTTTTTTGGAAGTTGACAGCTATTGATTTGTGAAATCTAATATCATACAAAGTAAAAGCTAATTTCAAAAGTTATAAAAGATGTTAAAAATCATTGTTGATATATTTATAATATCAAAGGAACAATTATTTGAACTGTAAAATATTTATAATATGGAAACTGTAAATTCAAAATTAATGAATTCATTTGTCGTCTTGAAATATGAACATGGCAAAAATTGCCTTTAATATTTTATCTAATTTTATGTGAAAAGTTAAGATTATTTTTAAAATACTTTTCTTAGCATAATGTATATCTTTTAATATCAAATTACAATATGCAGATTCTTGCATTATTTTGTTTTACATATAAAATGTTATTTATATTAATTGGTTACTATTTTTTTTATAGTTTTTTTTTTATAAAAGCACAAGTCATTCCAAATTTATATTTTTTACATCTGGTTTTCAATATTTCTAACATGACTTTCAACGTTTTGACACTTCTAGAAAACTGTTAAAGTTTAAAAATTAAGGGTGTGCCTTACAGGAAAAGCCTTTGGAACATTGCATATATTTTCAGCTTTCTTTACATTAATACCACGAAATTGTTCTGCTTTCAAGCATTAGCAATTTTTTTCCCCTTTAATTATATTTCTAAAAGATAGTTCTGCATTATTTGATTAACAAGTCATAGTGATATATGGATATTTTGTGCTTACTAATTTTTATTTTAAAAATAAAGAAAAGAATTGATTTATCATTTTAATTTTTTATAGAAAAAAGACTTGAAGCATTGTCCATACTGTGATTCGCTGATATTTTCTTCTTATAATGCTGCATTACATCATATGGAAGTTGAACATCCAGAGAAAGTTGAAGAATATAAAGGTATAATACTCATAAAAATGTTATACATATATTTTATGTATACACTTTGTCTTTATTAAATGTTTTTATTTATTTATAGCTAAATTTCCAGAAACAGATAAATCAGATGTTCATGAGTCAACTTCAGTCATTATCTCGGAAAATGAGGATACTGATCTTTATGTTGAAGAAATTTCTTCAAAACCATCAAAATATCAAAAGAAAACTAATGTTTTGTCTAAAGAAAATTGTCTGTTTGATAGAAAGGCAGCTTTAAGAAATAAAATGAAATCTATTAATGAGGCTGAAATTGAAAACATAAATGCATTCAAGAAATGCGTTCGATTTGATAATATAGTGCATAAATTGAATTCTCCTCTTGAGACTGATGAAACTGCTAATGCTTTGCCTTCTGCAACTGACATTAAAGTGGCTCCAAAGCAACGTAGAAAAAGACTTATTTTAACCGAAAGTGTAGTGGAAGAAAAAAAATACTTTGAAGATTCTGATGATAATTCTAATGATGATGTAAAATCTGATGTGGGACAAATAAATACGAAAGCACGTGTAGTTCTTAACATGGAACGTTACAAGCGGTATAATGAATCTTTAAAATTGACAAGAGATTGGGCCTCAGAAAGGAGGACATATTCCCGTTCTCGAAATTCCGATAGTTATACTGATTCTTCTAGTGTAATTGATGTGCAAAACAATTCGATTCAAGACATTCATCAACTTGATGAAAGCACAGAATCCACAAACATATCTTTGCAGGCTGAAAATGATCAGTTATCACCAAATTTGTCAATTGATTTTTCTAATGCTAATAGTTCTGGTAAATGTTTGCAAATTGATCCTGAATTTATTTCTGATGGAACAAATAAGATTGATACTTCTAAGGAAATAAATGAAAATTTGAATTTGATATCTGAAGTCAAACTATCATCTCAAACAAGAGTACCTTGCTACACTCAAAGTAATAAACCTGCTTGTGGTAGACGAGAATTTTCTCGTAAATCTGGAATTAAATTCCCACCAATTATAACTTATGGTAAAAGTTCTCCTATGGAATTAGATTCAGGAATTGGTGATTTTGACAGTTTGATAAAAAATTCAACTCCTATTAAAATGTCAAATAAAAAAGTTCACTTTAATGAGGTTTTTAATAAAAATATTTCAGAGTCACCTGAAAACTCACCTTTCTCGACTACTTATAATAATAAGACTATATCGGTAAAAGATGCTAGTTATGTAAACAGATTATGCTATAATCCTGTAAAAAAGAAAGGAAATCTAAGAAGTATAAAGAAAAGGAATTTATCTGAAAAAAATGTCACAAAAAACGTTAAAAGAAACAAAAATGCTGAATTTGCAAAGAGAATAGCAGATAAACAATGCAAATTTAATCATAAGCAATATTTTAATAAATCAACCCTTAAGGGTAAATATTGTCAAAAGGAAAAGTGTTATAATTTGATGAATTATGAAGCCACTAAAAGAAACAAACTTCTATATAAAAATGTATCTCTTATAACCTCAAACAATCAAGCTAATCTGCAAAAGATGAAAAAAAAATCTGAGCTTAAAAAGAAAAATGACATGTCTAGAGCTAAATATGCTCCTCGTGAGTTAGGATGTAAGAAGCCATCCAGTATTAGAATGCGAAAAAAGTCACTGTCTACAATTAAATATAATCGTCAAAATGAAGTTAAAAATAATAATTTTACTAATAGTTCATTAAATTCCAAAACAGAGTGTGTGGTGAATAAAAGTCATAAGCAGACAGGAACTTATAACTTAATAGATAGTGATTCGAATGGGAGTGCTGGAAATGACACATCTGTTACTCAAATGCAATTGACTTCGTTATGTAATTTTAAAAATTCTGAAAAATTTATCAGTCCTGATATTATTTCTCAGAAAAATCAAGCAAGTTGCTTAATTATTGAAACTTCAAATGAAGAAGTTAGAGTAGAGAACTCAGAGCAAAGGAAATATATTGATAATTCTTTGTGCTCTGCATCAAGCTCTTTATCTAGTGATGTTAACCACAGTAATTCAGTAAGAGAGAACATTGAAAACTCAGTGCAAATGGTAAAGCGAGGTCGAGGAAGGCCAAGGAAAAATAGTAGGAAGAATACTGTTAAAACAAATACTCATATAACTGGAAATATCTCTTGTGAGTTTAACCCAGAAATTTCGATTAATTCAAATAATCCATCCATGGACTTGATTGAATATTCAGATGGTATACCACCTAGTGAAGGTAATGCTCATACTATTAAATATAAAAAAAGTAGCTTGAAAATTTCAAAGGTAACTCCTGTAAGAAAAAGTGAAAGAGTGAGGAAAAGGAAAATGGCAGAAGATTTTACATTTACTCTAGAATCAGGCATAAAAAGGAAAGCTAGGATTCAAGCTTCTGTGATATCTCCTGATAAAAAAGATGTAAATAGAGAAACTGTAAACATTGGCCAGATGAATTTAAAATTAGGAAATTCAGAAACAGTAACAAATAGTATGCTGAAATCATCAAAACAAAAACATTCACGTAGAGGTAGACCTCGTAAATATCCTAAAAATACTGATTTGAACCATGGAAAGATTACTTCAGAAAGTCAACTGGATTTTTCTGAAGTCATTGAAAATAATAATTCTGCAAATAAATTGGTTGAAACAATCCCAGATGAAAATGTTATTGTGCCTGACTTGTCTGTGTCATTAGTTGATAGCTGTTCTGTCATTCAGGTAAATAATTGTCAAACTAAAGAAAGAAATGAATCATTTAAGGCCAAAATAACTCAAATAAATGATATTGACTCTCTGACTGACCATATAAATGATGCATCAGTAACCAAAATATCTGAAAATTGTTTGGATGTAAGTTTAAATTTTTTCTTGCTTGCTTTTATATATTAATTTAACTTTATGAGATTAATTTTTAGAACTTTACTGTAAACAACATAATTTCGGTACTAGCAACAACAGTATTGATTGTTTGACTATTAAAATGTTTCTTATTTTAGTTAATTGGCTTTCATTTTTGTATGAAATAATGACATTTAATGAAATGCTGTAATTAATAATCGAAAGATTATTTTGTTTGCATACAAAGAATTGGTAAATGTCATTAACTGTTTGAGTGCGGAAGAGTTTTCCTATATATAAACATAACGAGCAAAGTGCAATAGTGCTTTGCCTCACTCAAACGGTTAAGCAATTAATCATGTCATCAATTGCTCAATGACATTTACCAATTATTACAGCAGTTTTTAGGATGTTTACAAGCTCTATCTCTACATGAAGTAAAATAGTTTTAAGCAGTGAATTGAATATCTTGCTTAATGGATGTTAAAATCAAAATTGAAAGACGAATAGAAAGGGGTTTCATACAAGCAAACATTCTACAGTTTTTTACATGATATGCTAGATATTATTAATGAGCAGTTTCAATTCCCTATTTTTCCTTTTTTTTTTCTCCCTTCTCTTCTTTCCTCTTTTTCTTGAAATTCAGATTCTTTTCCCATTAATTTTCATTCATGTGACATTGTAAATATAATTTTCATGCCTTTTCTTTGAATTCGTAAAAGAAGTTAACAAAATTTTAAGAAAATCGTTTTTTGGACAGTTTCTGTTTTATCTAATTGTCTCTAAATGACATGCATCAGATTTTCCCGCTAATTCATGCTTTTTCCCTCATTTCTTAGATCAAATATTTTTTTCAGAAAAACTTAAAATTAATTTTGCATTTTATTTAAGATTAAAGCTGATATAATGGCACTATTTTGTTACTGCCATTAGGTATAAATATGTGTACATTTATATAAATTTCTTTTTAAAAAAGACTAAAAAATAATTATATTCTTTATATGAAGCATTTTTATTTAATATATTACTAAGCAATGAAATTAAATATTTTAACTATTGAGAAAGGAAATCAGAAATATCAATGCATATTTATTTCTATTATTAAGTAAGGAAACTTCTACCTTCTGGAATTGACATTTTCATCATTTAGTATCAGTGCATATTTATTTTTATACTGTAAGAAAATTTCTGCTTTCTTGAATTAGCAAGAAAAAATAGCGAAACTATGAATTACTTCATGAATCTAAGATTTTTTTTAAAAAAAAGTTAATATACCACTACAAATTCCATTATTCTTAAAGATTTACAATTCTAATTTAACTTTCCTGAAAATAAGCTCCTAAAATATTTATTTCAAATTGTATAATTTTTAATTTTCTAATTAATTATATTTTTCAGTTATAATTTAGAAATTAGTTTGGATTTCTGTTTAATTGCATTCTGAATAAGTAATGCATTTCTGTTTTCTATTCAATGTTTCAGAGTGAGGCAAAAGATTCTGCTCCAGAAGTAATTCCTAAAAGAAAACTGAGACCTCTTAGAGCATCAGCTTATAAGTAAAAGTTTTAAATTAGAAAATTTCTTTTTTTGATTTTAAAATTTGTTTTATATATATTCCTTTATTAATGAAGATTCATTTATAATTTCATCAAAGTGTGTGATAGATGCTTTTCTAAGTAATGTGTGTTTCAATATGGATTTATCAATTAATTCTGAATTTGTATTTATTAAAAATAACACGTATATCAAACATAAAATACCAAATATTATAGTTTTAACAATTTTATTAAAATTTATGTGTGATTCTTTAACAACTTCAGTGTACAATAAGTATTTGTAAATTAGTAAATGACATTTAGACAGCTTTTTCATTGGTTGGGAATAATAAAGTTGTGATAGAAATTTGTTGATCAAAATTTTATACATGTGTGTAAAAAAAAAAAAAAAAAAAAAAGAAATCTGAAAATTTATTAGAAGGAAAATTTTAATGTTCTGTGAATTGATTAGAATATGTCATTTATAGAAAATTTCTTTTAGAAAAAGGTCAAGATGGTAGCAGAATGTTTAGCACTCTGTTCTGTAGTCCAATAGTTTATGGTTTTAAATCCCATCTCTGGCTTGGATGTCCATATTTGTTTGGAATCCACTTTAAAGTGTAGGTCGTAATCTAGTTAGCTGTAGTGTTGAAAACATGACCGTTCAGCTACAAACCAAGCAAAATATTCTGGGAATGAAGTTTTAATTGATTTCTTCATTAGAAGAAATCATTCATGACCATTTATATTTTAAATGTGCTATTCAGTTAAAATTTCTTTATTTAAGACGTCTTATAATGCAATTCTTCTTTAAATATTATGTAATAATGTGTATACATTAAGTGCAGTTTTATCTATTTCAGGATAATAACTGTCAGAACTGACTCATTAAGATTAGTTGATAGTAACAAATTTCATAGCATAATTAATATAAATATTTGTAATAAATGTTTTTTTTTATTTTTTATTTTATTTATTTTATTTTTATCTGGTTCTGTATGAATGTAATGATAGACACTAATGAAAGTACATGAACTAATGTGTCACATTTAGATGCTATAAGTACAAGTAACTTTTATTTATAGAAATGGAATCTGGAGCAATATTAAGAAGTGTGACATTTGTGAGATGGTGGTTCAGCCTTAAGTTTCAAATTACTTAATTCCAAAATAAATAAACAACAAATTAACAAAACTTTCTAATTCAGAGTATTTTTAGGAATTTTGTGTGTTAAATGGTTAATTGAACATTTTTTTCTGGTATTAAAATTTTTCATTGGAATAAATTGTATCAGTCTTAAAGAATGTGGAGTATTTTTTTTATTCTTAATCATTGAAGCCATATTTTCGTAATCTAAAACTCAATTGTAGGTAAAGATTTTTTTTCATTTATTTTCAGCTTTTCTTTTTTTTTTTCTCTCTTTGTATACCCTGTTAAAGATAATTGGTAATGTTGAAAAACTTTTATATGTGATTAGTTTTGTGACATGAAAATTATAGTTTGCTACAAATTCTATTACAATTAAGTTCTAGTTAAGTGCAAAAATCAGTTTTAAAAGTAGATAAATTGGTATGTACTGAAGTGGTTGTGCACTAATCATTGCATAAATTCTTTTCTGAGAATTTCTGTAAAATCTGATAGAGTCAATTGTTTGATTTCAAAGTTAGATTTTAAAGGAAAAAAAAATAAATAAATAAGGCAGAATACTAGTGTTGTCCATCAGTTGCCAGCTATTGAAGAAAATGTTGCCGAAATAGTACAATACTTTCTATTTGGTTATAAATACAAATATCTCTTATGTAAGAAAGTATTGCAAAAATATATTTAATGAGCAATTCAATAACACAACATGTATTGTAGACAAATGAAAGCACAAAGTTGAACAAATTTAATTCCTATGTAAACATATTATTAAGAGTACTTAGTTCATTTTGATTGTTTTCATATTTTAGTCACATTTCGCTTCTAACATTCAACAGATTTAACACTACTCAAATATCAACATATTTTAAACAGGAACTGAATTAATGATTTAATAATTTAAATTATTACCGAGAGAAAATGAGTATTTGGCTTTCGAAAAGTTCATTAGAAAATCTAGATTTCAAAATAGGAAAACATGCAGCTCAGAAAGAAGATTACAGAATTTATTTAGACTTCAATTCAAAAAGTGATTTTTTAAAAAAATTTTAATTAACTCTATAAATTTTTTTCAACTTGTATGTGAAAATATTTCAGTTAAAAGGACCACACATTCAAGTCTAGTTTTATCCAAAATTTAACTGATTTTCTGAATGAGTTTTAACATCCTCATCACACTATCTGGGTACTTAGGAGATGAGACTAGTTGTGACATCACCCTTAAAAATCTGAAAACTTATAATTGATTCAAACATAAAACAATTATCATTAAATTTTTTTAATGAAAATACTCTTTACTTTACTTTTAAAAATTCTTAAACTCACAGAAATAAGCTGATAATAAATCAATTTTGTCCAGACTAAAGACTGTGAAAACATGTGCAACATATATAATGGCTCATGGAATTGTTATAAGCAATAGGGAATCTTTTGTAAGCAAATTGAATAATATTTTTTCATAAAGTATTGATAAAACTATACATGGACGTAAAAAAATAAACAATATAAAGTTTTTCAATAAATAAATTAATTTTCTTCAAATTAAATATAAATCCCATTCTTCTGCAGTACTTGTTGGTTAAGATTTCATTAAGCTTTTATTTTATTTCATTGTGTTTTTAGTTTTGTTAATTTTTTGTATAAAACCTAAGCAGTCATGAATTTTTACTATTATTGCTTTATTTTTATTTAAAAGATGTCTCTTTTTAAATACTCCATAAGCAGTACAGGTGTAAATTTATGCATGTTCATAAATCTACCGAAATGCTTTAGATTACTGGAATAAAAATCTTTCATGTATACAATTTCTGTATAAATTTTTCTGCACATCTTATCAGGAAATAACTGCAAAGTTGATGAAAAAGTTATTCCAAAGTTATCCATAAATGTTTGATTTATTTTTCTAGCAGATTTAAAATGTGAAAAGGAATATAAAAACTTACAGGGCTCTGAGTTGTCCTGATATTCCTGAAACTCCTGATTTTTTGATAAACGTCCTGAAATATCCTTGTTTTTCGAAATAAATCCTGGAATTCCTTAATTTTTTATTACATTCCTTTGAAAGTTTAATTTTAATTAATAATTTTATATTTTTCAGTAGTAAATTTTTCTTTCAGTGGAATATATTTTTTCTTTCAACTGCTTTCTATGCAACAAGAAAGAGACATTTTTTTACCTTTTTTTGTTCCCTTTAAAACTGGAAATAAGGTTGCCAATATTTGTCTCCACCTCATTTTCGGCCATTGTGCACGAATGTCTGACATAAAACAATTTAGGTTTGGATTTACCAATAAATTCTATTTTCTGCCTTTACAGACAAAAGATTCTATTTTTAGTAGTGCACAACTATTTACAATAATGGCGAAATGGTGAGAATTATTCGCCTACGTTTATGCACATGTGTGAAATGCTTATCGTACCATTTTGAAAGATTTTGATGGGTGTTTTGAAGAACGTTTAAAGTTTATTAGCGAGTTTAGAATTTATTTTTTGAAAACAAATAATTTTCTTTTAAAAATGCCAATGAAAATGAAATTTCTTGATAAATGGTTGGAACTGCAAGATGAGAATAAATGCCTAATTAAGACTTGGTGCCAAAGTGTTGAGGATGTTCATTCTGTGGAGTGCTTCATATGAAAAAGCAAATTCAGTGTTTCAAACATGGGTTTTAGACAAGTGCTTGCGCTTATGCAGATGGATTAGAACACAAAAAAAGCTGTGAACTGTTACAAGACTCAAACACTATTTACTATCAACTCCATCTAAATCCTTGACATCAACTGTAGTAATGAAAAACAAATCATGGCTTCCCAAAATGACATCAGAAGAAACCATTAAAGCTGAAACCCATTTGGTTTTAATGGCAATAAAAAATAATTATTCTTTTTCATCTTTGAATATTTTAGCTAGCACTTTTGGAGAAATTTTTGATGATTCCTCCATAGCAAAAAATCTCAATTATCTAACAAAAAAGTCATATATATGATTAATTTTGGACTAGCTCCATATTTTAAAACTCTTTTGTTTCGGGATATCGTAACTACATATTTTGTTATACTTTTCAATGAAACTACTACAAAATAAATAAAGAAACAGTTGGATATTTACGTTTCATATTGGTCTGATAAACAAAAAAAATGTGTTTTTTGTTACCCCAAGTCATATTTTTTAAGGCATGCTGAAGCCAATAAAATTGTAAAAATTTCGTTAAATTTTATTGAAAATAATGGTTTGAATTTAGGAAAATTAATTCAGTTTTCAATGGATGGACCCAGAGTTAATTTAACTGTTTTAAAGCAAATAAATAGTGAGCTGAGTAAATAAAGTTTACCATTACTTGTTGATTTGGATACTTGTTGCTTACACATAATCCAAAAAGACTATATAAGGGTATTGATAAAAGTGATTGTAATATTGATGGATTTGCTGTAGATATCCGTCAATTTTTCAAACTATCTCCTGCAAGAAGGGAAGATTATCATTCCTTACAGTTGGAAATACTAGAAGAAACCTTACCTAGACATAGTTTTCTGTGTCATGTTGAGAGCCATTGGTTAACTTTGGGGTGAGTTCGTGAGATAATCGTTGAGCAATGTTGTTCTAAAGGAATATTTTATTGTTAACGTACCTAAAGAGTCAAAATCTCCTCTTTCTGATTGACATCTTCGAATTATAAAACATTTGAAAAACCATAAGACTCTGGCATATCTGCATTTTGTTTCATTTTTTTGTAAAACTTTTGAACCATATTTACTTTTAATGCAAAAAGTCAAACCTTTAGTACACATGATGTACAATAAGTTAAATGAATTTGTCCACAGTATTACGTTTAAATTTTTAAATCTGTAAGAAATCTATGAAAGGAATGGGGTAAAGCTGCTATAAATAAATGTTGATTCAGGAAAAAATTAGTTAAATTTAAACAAGATAGAAATAAGTCATGATGCATCAGCACTACAGGGAGAGCTTATTGATAAAAGAACATTTCTACTAAGTGTCAGAAGTTGCTACATAGTAACTTCAAAACATTTGCTTCAAAAACTTCCTTTAACAAATCCTTTACTCAAAGATTTCCAGTGTTAGTCTCTTTATAATAGAGAAAAGAAAGAGTCTAGGAGTTCATTTAGCAGATTAATTCAATGTATTCCTCATATGAATAAAACTTCTTCCGACTTTGATAAGATGAATAAGGAGTGGATTCTTCACATGTGTGAAGATGCGACTTTGCTTGTGAATGATTATGATAATGACCAAAATATTTGTAAATATTGGAATGCGGTTTTCAATATAAAAGATGCTGGTGGTTATATAAAATATCCTACTCTTTTTTGAGTTGTTAAAGCATGTCTGTTGTTATTAAGTGTAAATTCCCAACCAGAAAGAGGCTTTTCGATTAACAATTCTGTTGTGACAAAGGAGAGAGCTTCTTTATTGGAATTAACAGTTCAAAGATTAAGTATTTGTCATGATGTTATTCGAATGTATGGCAATTCTGTTCTGCCATTCACTATACCAAAGAAATTAAGCATTATATTCAGAAATCTCATGCAGAATATGCATAATTTAACCCCTTCGCGCCGACTGTCATGTCTACGTGCCAACAACAAACACATTCACTTCCCGGCCGACACACAGGTGTGCCAGAGCGTTTTCCCGTTCAGCCTTAACTGTCTCATATTTGTGCCAGTGTTCTGGAATGTTTTAAAAATTATAATTTTTGCCACAAGATGGCACTGTATGTCCACATGGTTTCAGATACACGTACATTAGACCTTCTACTCGAAATGAGAGAAACATGACTCACATACACATGTTTTTGATTTTATAAACAAAAGGGGAAATAAATGTTTCCGAATGGCGTGCTTTATGTCGTCTCTTTAAATTCGCACATGGTAGTTGTTTATTGTAAGTAGAGAAGTATTATTTTCGCTAAAGCGTTGGTTATTTCGTTTTGCACATTTCTTAATAGAATAAGTCCGGATCGAAACATTGTATCTCTTAGATGTTTACATTTTACTAGCAGAGATGCCAAAAAAAATCAGAAAGCTTAAACCAGTATTAAATAAAATAATTGAAAATTTCAAGTCCGCTTATACCCCCGAGAGGAATATATCAATAGATGAAAGTTTATTATTGAGGAAAGGAAGACTTCGGAAATTTCATGGATTTAAGCTTAATAGCAAAAAAAGCCCCTGGTCCTGGACAGACGCTCGCGTAAGACACTACTGACCTCCGCGATAAGCGCGCGTTTGCGCTACCCGTCGCGAAGGGGTTAAAAATCAAAAGATGCAATACAATTAGAGAAGAAAAGAAAGCATGAGGAAGACATAGAAACTGCTTGTGAAAAAAAATTATAAACAATCTCACCTTTTAGAAAAAATTAATGAACTTGAGAAAGAAAAGAAAAATTTGGTTGATAATCAGTGTGAAATTGGTGGTCTCATATCTTTAAAATAATTCAAAGGACAATTTGAAAATGTTAATTTTTTACACTTTGTGTAAGCTTTATGACTACATTTTCAATGCCTTCAGTTACAGCTCTGTATGATGTTATAACCAGATGACAGAACAATCTTAAATGTGAAAAATTATGAAAGATTATTTGTACAATCTAGTACTATTTGCAAAGTTAAAACTTAAAATGCCCAAATATCATAGTTAATTTTTTTTTAGAAGAGGAAACTAATTAGAATTTTACTGTGTCTCAAAAAAATGAAAACATTTTTCAGTCAAATAGTTTTTTTCTTGTAATCTTTAACAATAGGCATTGACGTAAATTATTTGTAGACAGTTAAACATTAAAAAATCACCAAGTTTTAGTCTAATGTTAAAAATATTGTTGTACAAAAGAAGCCAATTTTTCTCGTTGAAAATTACAGTATTTTTCCAAAGAACACTCATTTATAACACTAAGTATATTGTAAACTATATAAAATGATTGATAAATATATTAATTTGCAATATTTCTTAGCAATTTTTTCAAAATGGTATCTCTTGCCCTTATGCCATCAATGTGCATAACACTTTTATCAAATCTTATTAATCTATGCATTTATCAAATATATTTTCGACCTTATAGCTGAAAGTTTCTCATGAAAAAATATGACTATCATAAGTTTGTATTTATACTAACCATTGAACAATACCCAAAATCTGCTTCAGATCGTTGACTCCACACTGAATAGATTCACAAATAAACTAAAACAAAGTAAACAAAAACATTTTTTATTTTTATTAAATACTATGCATTAATGCTTAATAACAAAAACCTGTATCTTAAAGAAAACTAAACTGTGAATAAATAAAAGCATCTTCTATTTATATTTTGCTATTACTGTAAAGATGAATACTTAAAATTTTGTGAAATTTTATGTTTTGCAATTTGGTTTATATCAGTATGATCAAATGTAAAATATATTTTTATTTTTCAAAGTAATATTATGTAAAGCAAAAATTTATTTTAAATATCTATAACAATCTCAAAAATAACTTCAGTGCATTGTTTCTGAGCAAGAATCAGCTACTTATGTAAAACTTCCAAGTATTATTATTTACTGGAAAATAATTTATTATTGGGGATGAATTTTAAGCAATACCACAAGTTAATAAAACATTCTATATGGTACAGTCAACCCTCCTATAACGCGGAGAGTGCGTACCGCGCTATAAGAAACTCGGATTTCCCTGTACAAACCAGGCTAATTCATAGTGCATTCTATGGAAACCGCGCTATAAGAAACTCAGAATTAGTACAAATCACATCATTCGTACCGCGTTATATGGAGACCAATAAATACAAAAGACAAGATAAATAATTTTTATTGAATTGAAGAGTTCATATAAGGAAATGATAAAAAAATGTAACAAAAACTAAACTAAACTGTTTTCCAACAAGAACAGGAGAATTTTGTAAAATTATGTAATCTTTCAAATCATCTTCGCTGTCAGAATGAGTCACGGCTTATCATTTCTGCTTTTAATGGGCTTCTTTTAAACTTTGTGCTGTGCACCGTTGAATGATCTGTTTAAATGAAGTTCTAATTCTTTAGTCAAATTTAGCCCTTTTTTCACTTCCTGTAAAATGGAGATTTGGTGCCCGTTCGTTTTCTTTATTTTCGTTTATCAATGCATTTGAAGTGGGTGCATTAGTTAATTCTGCAGTTAATTCCATCAGTATATTAATCAATTAATTCCATCAGTTCTTTCTCATCTAAAGTTTCTTCCCTGAGTACTAGTTCCCTTACATCCTGGTAGCTTACTGCAAATTTTTCATCGCTTAAATGAGAAGCAGTGTTTACTATTTCTGTTACTGGGAGTGAAATTGTAGAATCATCTTGTATTGCTTGAACCATTTGAGGTAAAAGAGGTTTCCAACATGCATTAAGCTTTGATGGTTTAATTTCCGCGCAAGCTGATGACATGGTTCTAATACAATCTAAAATAGAAAATTCAACATACACTTGAGTAAGAGTTTTATTTTCACTACTTTCTAATCTGTCGAAAATGGTTGGGAAAGTTGGCGTGTGAAGTACATTTTTAAAGTTTGAATGAATCCTTGGTCCAAAGGTTGTATTAATGACGTTCAGTTAGGAGGAAGGAAGACAATTTTCACATTTGGATGATTCTGCTCTATGTTGTGGTAGCCAGCGTTATCAATAACCAATAAAACTTTGGAATATAAATTTTTTCCATCGTATAGGTTTCCACTACAGGAATAAAACAATTATATAACCAAACTTTAAATAAATCTTGAGTCATCCAATCCTTTTATTAGATCGCCAGAATACTGGTGATCGAATCTTATTAATGTTTTTCATTACACAGGGAGTTAAAGAACGATTTATTATTATTGTTTTTATCATCAGGCTCCCTGATAGAGTGCTGCACTCATGAAGGCTGATACGCTCATTTGAAGGTTTAAACTCCTGATCACGCCTTTGATTTTTCGAAATGATGGTCCTAGACGGTAGTTTTTTTCCCAATATAATGTCGTCTCACCAGGGTTAAAAATCTGATCAGGTAAATAACCTCCTTCACTGATGATTCTAGCTAGTTCCAGCTTAATATTTTGGGTAGCCTCAGCATCTGTTGAGGCTTGTTCTCCTTGAAACTTAATATAGTGCAATGTGTACCTTTTTTATTATTTCAAAGCATCCTTTACTCACAAGTAACGCATGATTTTCTAGCCCCGCATAAGAATTCTTAAATGCTCGTATATTTTAAGTGATTTCTGCTTGATAAGATTTTTACTGATGGGAATCTTTTTGGCTATACAGTCCAACCAGATCATTAACGCCCATTTAATTTTAACCATATTAGAATTTCGTGTGCGAGTGACATGTTTCGCACCTAGCGGACAGTCATCGGCCATAGTTTTCCTTATATTATCTGCAATTTTCTTTAAGGTTCGAATTGTAGGTTCATTCAAATTTGTTGATTTTGTAACAAACAATATTTGTTCCCCGCCTTCTAACGATTTAAAATTTGGATTTTATCTTCAAGCAATATAAACTTTCTATTTAATCCTTTCTTTGTTTCTTTTGTTTTGACAAGATGCAAATCTTATGTTAATAATTACTTTATTATTATTATATTAAAACAAATTAAGAATATTACTTACAGTATTGAGTAATGTCAATTATAAACCTCAAATTAAGCAGCAAAAAGCTAAATGAATGGACAGTGTAGACAAAATTTTAGAAAGAATTGGTCACCAATGAGACGTACTTTGAAAGAGCTCTGAGACTATTTAAACAGATGCCGTAAATGTCTAAGATAAGCTTGAATGTTTGTATAAACATATCCAAATAAAACAATTCGTTGAGTGCAGGAAGGAACTGATGGGACGTTATTGAACAGAAACCGCGCTGTAAGAGTACCGCATTATAGAAGGGCTGTCACAATTTCAGCTCCACCTTATATGGAAACCGCGTTCTGAGAGTACCGCGTTATAGGAGGGTTGACTGTATATCAAAACAAGGGCCAACTAATTTGCTGTGGCACAAAATCAAAAGCTTTAAATAATAGAATCAATATTAGTTAAGAAAAAACAACTTAAAACATTTTAAGGAAAAAAAGTAATTTCAATATATAACATATCAGCAGTTCAGTTTTTTGCAAAGGACTACATTAAATTTATTAGCAATGTTTTATCAAACATAAATTTTATGTACTTAAAAGGAGAAAATTTTGTTTTGAGAATTATAACTTTTTGTCTATGTTTTCTTGTAATCATAATGAAAAAGAACTGCTAGAAGAGCCAGTCTGATTTATTGCTCTTGGCATATTTCTGTGTTATAAGAATAGAAGCTAGCCAAAAGTACTTAGTTTTATAGAGTAATATTGGTGTGAAGCTAAAATATAATTTACATTTGCTAATGTGACTAATACCAATTTTTATTTTTAAAAAGAAGGATAAAGTTTTGCAAGATAATAATGCTGTATTTTACATTAAATTTTTTCTGAAACTATATATTCAGTTTTGAAATGAAATGGTTCATTTTGTCTTTGTTTTTACAATCTCATTTTAAACTTTTAATGCAAATGGTAGTCTTTAGGTTTCTGAATAAAATAATTTTGTTATTTTCACATTTACAAGTAATTTGTTTTATAAACAAAAAAAAGTGTAAGTGATTTTTTTTTACAAATTTTTTTTATAATTTTGCTTGCAATATTTTAATTATTTCTTTTATTAAAAGTGAATTTAATAAGCCTCATACATTGTCATTGTTAAAATAAATCAATTTTCTATTTATGAAAATTCTAGCTACTATTTGTAGCTTTAAATTTTGTTTTAATAGAATCTTATGTGCTATGAAATATTCTATTTTTCATAATTGAAGGTAAGATTTAATGGTAGGAAGAATGTACGTTCAAAAAATGCAATGCTATTCTAAAATAAGGGTACTATATGTGTCTTCCATCTTTGCATATTTTTTGAGTATATCATGTTGATAAATTTTGTGAACTTAGGATTATATAATGTCAACTCAGTTTTTGTTGGTTTGATAAATGAAAATGTGTTGCAATTATATTTTTCATTATATTCGTTGTTTTTTATAAGTTAATTTTGTTGAATAATTTATGTAATATAAAGTGCCTTTACAGCTTTTTATCTTGCAATAACAAGCACTGTATTTTTCTTCGTTAATATGAAATTTATATTTGGATTATTGACTTCATTAAGAATGCTTGCTTTTTTTTTTAATTCCGTCATGTACACTAACTTAAGTTTGAAATTTCACAGTAATTTTAAATGAAAATATTAAATTTTAAATGAAAATAATAAAATATTAAGTGAAAATAAATAATTTTCATTGGTAGCCTTCAGTAGAAAATTTTTTATTGCAAATTCTTATAGAATAACTTTTTTAGGGCTCAAAAGACTATATTAAATGCATTAGACAATTCTCATCCTGTAATTGACATGGATTCTTCATCAGACAAGTCTTGGAAATCTGAAAATAGAGAAACTACAAGTGAAGAAAATGATAATAATGAAGATAACAGTAGGAAGAAAAAAAAATACAAGCTGAATGCAGAGCGTCCTAAAACTTATACTAGAAAGCCTAAGAAAAAAGTTAGTATAAAATATATTACTAACATTTCATATTAATAAATGGATATTTTTAAATATTGGTTTTTATTCTGTAAAGGGGAGAAATCTATTTAAGAATCAAATTATTATTTTGCTTATAAAAGATTTGCTTATACAAAGAAGGGCAGCCACTTTGGTCATCAATGGCCCGTCGTTAATTGGTGTTGTCAGCTCTGTCCACAAAGGTCGACGTTATTGATGCTGGATTGGCAATACATCTCGCTATTGGCCCACCAATGCAGGGTGGCCAGCAATGCCACATTCGTTTTGTTTGGCCCATGTAGTTGCCAGTACACACCCATATATGGTTATCCATAAGCCCTTTGCTGTTTGGCTAGCTGTGGCGGTTTTTACCATTGTAGAACTAATTATAGCTTATTTCTTACCTATAAATAAAAATTAAACTTTATCCATTTTTATCTGCTTATAATTTATGCATTGTAAAGTTAGTTAGTTAATTAGTTAGTGTACTTAATGTCACAAATAACATTAAGTACACTTTTAGTTTTTAAACAATTATAGAGAAACAGATTTTAAAAAATGAATTTCCAACTTGTACTTTAGTAAACTGACAAGGTTATACAAATTTGACTGCTTATTTTTATTTAAATTGATTTTAATAACTCTTTTTATTGTTATGGAATTTTATTACATTATTTATAAATTCCTTTAATAATTCTTGCATAAACAAATGTCAATTTATTGCTAAAATCTGAACTTGAAATATTAAAATTGCTATTGTTTTATGATTCTGATGATTGTTTTACAGAATTATAAAGCACACATACACATTTTCTTTGTATATTAAATTAATGTTTCATTTGCAAATTCAATTAATTCCATAGAACAGGAAGTTGAGATAAAAAAATTAATTTAAAGATTAACATTTTTTATTACTTACATATGGTTTTAGTTGTATTAATTCTTATAACTGGAATTTATTTTGAATACATATTGCATATAATTTATAGCTATGGAATTATAATTTAACAAAATTCAGAAAGTGAGGATCCAAATTATTGATAGAGTAATGCTAGTAAATTTTTTTTTATTTATGATGGTACTCTAATTAAGAATTACAATTTTTTTTATTTACATTCATTAGTAAATTTACATAATTTCTTTGACATTTTTTAGTTTATAAGTTTTTATTTATTTGAGCTGTTTATTTTGGAAGTGGCCTAACTCAATTTTTCTATTTTTTCTAGTTATTATGGTTACATGTACAACTTCATGTTATTTATCTGTAAAGTATTTCAGGTTGCTTATATATTCCTTGCAAATATTATAATTCTTGACTAAAGTTTTCAGCATTAGTTCAATAATTGAACCGTTTTGTTTAAAAGTGGCCTAACTCCATTTGTGCTTAAATCAAGATATTTACTATTGTTAATGTCAAAAAGCAATGATGAAGTTAATTAATTAAGGTAACTTGGGATGAAGGTATCCCAAGTTGACTATCTCAGTAGTATTTTACAACACAATATATATGTTCTAAATTTGGGTATTTACAATTTTCATAACTATAATGTTTACATGTATGTTTAAAATTACACTATTGCATCCAGAGGTGCTTAAGAAATTGTTTTATGCATCCTAAAATGTTAAAAATTTAGGAAGTAAAAGATAAATTATACATAGTGACATGTGTGCTAAGCAAAATAGAAACATTAAAATAGCTTTAATATGGTTGAAAATTGTCCAAACTTTGGGAAATAATGGGGAAATCAGATCAGAAAATTTTAATATTTGGTCATTCGTTTTTACCAAATGATAGAGGTTTTGACATGCTAGAATTGTAATTTAAAAAAATAATAATAATTTACTGTTTATTCCCCAAAATTATTGAGAAGTATCAGAAAGGTAATAATTTTGTTGTAAATGAAATGAGACAGGGAGATTATGTATCAACAAAATTGTCAGAAAACATAATTTTTAAAAGGGTAAAGAATTCTGATGGAGAATCAATAAACTGGTTAATAATATGTTGGATGTGTTTTGTCAGAAATGAACTGCATTAAATTTTCTATAAGACATCAAAGAATAAAAATGAAAATTTTAAAGCCCTGAATTTATTACTTTATCGGGATTATTCAAGAAAATTCGAAAATATTGTGTTTACACCACTGTATAAAAATATCAGACAAATACTAACAGCAAAATTCAAGGACATAATTGACCTATTACGATATATACCACTGGAACATAATGATTTTTGCAAATCCCTTTTGCATGCACAAAATGTTGATGAATAGTAAATTATTTTTAATAAATTTATGTTTGTAATTTTGTACATTATGTAGTTAAAAAATGTTTTGAATTGCATAAATTATGTTTTTGAAGTGTTTTAAAGATTTATAAAATAAATTGAGTATTGTTTTTTTCAATTTGAAGCATCTTAAATTATGTTGAATGGACTTGGGGCACCTTCAAATTTTATAATGAATCGGTTGTTAGTTGTAAAAGTGGTCTAACTCATTTTTTGATAAGAAAACACTTATTATTCACTTAATAATTGCCACTATTTTAATAGGGATTATAAATTTAACACCCTTAGATACACATAAGCAGTATGACTCATCAATATCCCATATGTATATTTTTAAAGTCATTGAAATGCAAACCCTTAAATATCTAGATTTGAAGATAAATGGACTTAGGAGGCTACTTTCAAAATAAACGGCTCATTTAGTCCATCCTCCAAATCTGGTGTACTCTAGAGTGAATTTCTGAAATATACTTCCACTTTCTAGTTCTTTCTCTTTTTACACTATTTAAAAATTTTCACTCTACTGTAACATTCTCTTAAAATAAACAATATAATTTCAAAAAAAAAAAAAAAAATCTTTTTGCAATATTTAGGGAAAAATTATTTAAAAACAAAACAGTTTCTTTTTTACAAAAACCATGATCAATAAAGTTGATTTTTGTAATAAATTTTCCTGTTTTTTTCCCCTTGTTACTTATTAATATAACATTTGTAAAAAACAATATAATTTACACTAAAATAAATTAGAAATTTAATGTTGAAATAAATGTGAGAAATTTCCATTCTACATTATACTGGTATATGTTTTACTATATTAACTTAAAGATCAATTATTATTATGAATGCTATCTTTTCTTTCAATGATAACATAATTGTTTTATTATTTGAGCTCCTAAATATTTGCTTGGGTTTTGCCAATATTTCCTTAACATTATACAAGAACACCTGTTTTTGAAAAATGGATTTTTAATATTAAAAATGTCTTCTGTTATTTATCACTTAAAAGGCTAAAATTTATAAAAAGAAAAGAAAACAGTATAATAGAAATCATAGAAAATAAATTATGAAAGTAGAATCACCATGATGTTCATCACAAATAGCAAATGTTAACAGTAAAGGGAAAAAAATTTAAACATTTTTTTCACATTATCATCTAAACTAGCCAAGCAATTGAATAGTTAAAGTAACTTAACAATTTTTTCTAAGGTTTGATTTCTCACTTTGAGTGTGAATGCATATAATCGAGTCAATTTTCATTCGGAATTATAAACGAATAAAAAATTCATTTATTTTAATTTTATCAAAATTTTTAATTCTGAATACTTTTGTTTGATTTCAATTTTATCATTTAAATAAAAAGGGAGAACTGTAATTATTTGTTACAATATATGCATATTGATATTTCAGTATAAATACACAGACAAATTAAATAACCCTAAGTTGCAAATAAAAAATTAACATTTATTCCTTTTGATAATTGTTTGATCAAATATAATGGCAAATAATTAAGTTAATTGAAAGTAATTTTATTTGAAACATCTGACTTTAAAAATTAAATATATTGTTTTAAGTTGAATCTTACATTTTATAGATTATAAAAAAAAAAAAAAAAAAAAAAAAAAAACACATACAAACACTTTATAACACCCTTTTTGCATTTTATAGTTTAAAGAATCAAACTGTGTAATAATAAAAAATCAAAAACAGCTAACAAAATGTATACCAATTATTATGAAATTTTATACAAATGAACTTGGTACTAGATGAGTAAAGGTTACAAAATCGAATTAATAAAAAATGTACTCCTATATGAACTAAAGATGATTTCTGATAACGAGAATTGGCTGACGTATTGAAAAAAAAATTAAAAAGAATAGCTGATTTTTTTTCTAATTTTTGACGAATTTTTATATGTATTATTATAAACCATTAGTGTTTTTATGTAATGTCAAAAATATTTATGCAATATTCTTTGAGTATCTACTATGCGTATTTTATAATTTGTTAACTAATATTTATTAAACGTTCCTATTATTGTAATAAATAAATAAATACATAAACAAATAAAACAAATTCATAATCTTGAGTCATTCATTTAATTTTCTAAACTGAGTTTCATGAATTTGGAATTAAAATTTAAACTTGGAATTTAAATGAACTTGGCTCTTTTACAAGAAATGTTTTGGAAATCTACAGAAAAAAAATTATGTTATTTAAAAAGATTTACAAATTTTGAATCCATACATTTTAGTTATTCCTTAGCAAATTTGCATCACAAATAATTTACATAAAATTATGCTTTAAAGTTTATGGGAATGAAATTATAAATTACTTACAATTAAAATATTTTTGCATAATTTTTTACATCTCTTTTTATCCACAGCATTAAATTTATATTAAGTCCAGTATTGCTGGGAATTAATATATTGATTCTAGGTATAATTTGAATCAGAATGGGGATATTTTAGAAACACTACCAGCTTGTAATTTGTAAACCTAAATATGAGACAGTAGCTATTAATAGGCAGAGCCAGTTTGTTACTTTATAAAAAAATATTTACTATATTTATTAAGAAATAATATAAAAATTTGTAACATAAGGAAATAAATTATCAAAGTGTAATTACCAATGGAATATGTTAAGAGAAATATTAAGGAAAAAAACTTAAGTATTTTTTTTTACATGTGGTCATAAGTGGAGACTATATCTAAGCATAAATGCACATTAAAATAGATATTGTTCATCGTAATTATACCAGTTAACAGTTATGTATTTTTAAATATGAAAATGAAATGAATTAAATTCATCACTATTTTTTACTTAAGTATTTTTAGAAAATTGCATTACATTAATATAAAAATAATCTTATTTTAAAGAAAAGTAAAAGGAATCTTGCAAATAAATTTGATTTTACATTCATCAGTATAGGGCTTACAGTAAATACTTAGCAAAAACTAAACAAAACATTTTAAAGCCTGGTATATTTATGAAATATTTCATGGTTAATGACTTTATGATATTATTTTTACCATTCATTAAAAAATTTTTTTTAATGAGTTAAAGTAAAACTATATTTGTTAACCATATAATATTATATTATGTTTTTTAATTTTTACAACTGACCAATTTGCATGTGCAGAGAACAACATTATTTGTAAACTAAGTTTTAAATTTCCGAAGTTACAAAAAAATTTCATTTGATAAGGGAAACTTATTTCTCCTTGTATATATGTAAAGGTAATGTACAGTTAAAATTTCTGAAGTTAATATTCAGTACTCAGTTTAATGATTAAAATAATTTCAGCAATGTTTGAAAATTTATTGTATATTCAAATTTTTTAGATATGTATAATTACTTTTTTAACATTATAGTATTATTCATTGGCAATGAGAAAACTGATTCACTTACAGAGTCACCCTGTTCCTGCTATTTTTACTTCCTTGAGAAATTATAAACCATTGATCAAGACCATATCTAAAAACGGGGAACTCTAATATTGTGATATTGTAAATAAAGAAACATGACCATACTATTTCTTTTGTCTACTTTGTCAATCTTGTAAACAAAAAATGGGAAAACAAAAATTAAAGGTAGAAATATTTTAAAAGTATAAAATGTTAAAATGTTTAATAATGCTTATTATAATTAAATATTTTTTAATTTTTTCCATTCTTTATAATTATGCAGCAAATCTTACACAATCAAGATGAGTTAACCGCAACTTGTTTATGTTTGGTGACATGATCATTCACATTGCGCCCCCCCCCCCAAAAAAAAGGCAGAACTCAAAGCAAGAAAAAAATTATGTACTTAAGATTCCTTGAATCACTCAAAATATCTAATAGGAATTCTAACTTTTTATTTCATAATCATTTGCAGTAAGTCTTGTAAAACAGCACATACAGCATGTTACTGCATCTAATGTAAAATATTGATTTTAAAAACATTAAATGCTTAATTGATAAATGAAATTTTAAACTTAAATCATACTCTTTTCTCCATAAAAAAGAATTAAAATTTTCTTGAGGTGGACATCACAAAACTTTGCATGTTAGATAACAAGTGGTGTTTTGAATAATTTGATTAAGTATTTCGGCTTTAAATTTAATCGTTTTACAAAATAACAAAAATAATTAGTACAAAATAATGTTAACAAAAAAAGTGTATCATCAAAACTGTTGATTTCAATCTCCATGTTTGCTGTGAAATACTCAAACAAAACTCTTAATAAAAGGGATATCGTGAAATTAAAAACTGTCAACAAGTTTGGCAATTACCCAGATTATGGAAAATTAACCTAATTAAATCTAATATATAACAACAATAAAATGTTGATTCAGTTTACAAATGCAATATTTTAAACAAAAATTATTATTTTTTTCTTTGAAATTGTAAAATGAATTTTAAAATTTGAATTTACTCTGAAATCAAAACATAACATTTTTACTATTTCTAATATCATATTTTTATTTTTATACTTCACTGATTCACTTTACTTAAAACCATATTGTAACCTTGTATAGTTCAATCATTATTAAAATTTAAGTTGGTGAAAAATAAATTTAAATTCTTTATTTAATTTCTAGACATTAAAAAGAGTAAAATCAAAATTAAATAAAAATGAAACTTACAATAAAATTATTTAGGCTAACTTTGTCTTTGCAGTCCTTTGTAAATCCTTACACAAATCTGTGAAGTAAAAAAATAATTTGTTTTAAATGTATATACACTTCCAAGATTAAATGTATTATGTACTCATTATCTTTTTGATTATTTATTGGGTTTTTCAGAAAGTCATTTCATTTTTCCCTCCTGAATCAGCTTTTTGCTAGTGAAAATTTTATGAGTATGAAATCATTCTGCAACCAGAAAAATTGTAAAAAGTATTGGACTAGAATTGACAATTTATAATTCAATAAAATATTTATTTGCTATATGTTTTTTTAATTTTCATGTAAAATGTAATAACTTTCCAACCCAATTCTATAAAATAAAATTGCTTTAAGTGTGCTAAAAATTTGATCATTTTTTCCAAAAAGAGAAGGGAAAAACCCAGCAGTTAATTTATATTTGCATTTCTATAAATTGTGGAAGACTTTATTGTTACTTCATATTCAGTCATAAATTTAAAACTTGTATCAGCTGAAATTTAAAATAAAGTAGGATGTAAGTTTAAATTTAATAAAGTGTGCTTAAATTTAATAAAGTAATTTATTAGTAGTAACTAAGCTGAAACATTTGATAACATTCTTTTCACAGAGCTGGTCAAGATATTACACAAGCATTTTAAGTAATATATTGTTCAATATTAAAGTTTTTTCAAATACTTATATATTATTTCTTTAATCACAGAATTCTAAAGGATTTTAACTTAATGGCAATTTATGTGTCATATTTCTACAGAAATTGTACAATATTGATTAACATTTATAATATTGTTACATTCATAATAATAGTAATTAACATTAAAAAAATATTATTAATTAACATTTTTAGAATTATGCTTTCAAGTTTATGCAGTTTTCGAATATTAAATACAGAAATATTTTACTAGATGATTTTAATGTTTGACAGGTCAATAACATACTGTTTTGTAAATGCATCAAATTTAAAATGTTCATTACTTAGAATAAAAACAAATGTTTGAGGAGCTTATATAAAGTAAGTATTCAAGATTTAAAAACAATGTTCTTGTATAAGACAAAATATGCATAAGCTGGTTTTTTCCCCCAGTCAAAAATGCAATTGATTTAAAAATGACCATAAATAAGAAAACATTTTAAAAACAAAAGTATTTAAGTTTATATCGAATTCACAACTTCATAATCAAATAAATGCTACAAGACCAGATATTATAAATTAAACCTTTAAGTTATTTCAAATAGAACATATTTAGACTGCCATTTACTTCGAAACGTGCTTTGTAATAAAAAAAATTTAAGGAATAAATTTAAGACTTGTAACAATCAAATTCTAATAAAAAATATTTAACATAAGAAAATTTAATTTCGGATTATATTAATTGATTAAATATAGCATAAAAATGGAATCAAAAAATGTTTTTGTGCTTGATACGTTTATTCTTTACACAATAATGAAATTATTTAAGAATATAACATGAATAAAATGTTTTGAACATGGTTATCTTGTTAGAGCAGGTCATTAACTGTTTGAGTGCGGCGAAGCGCAATAGCGCTTTTCTTGTTTTGTTAATTAAATTACTATGCATTTCATTCCGCACTTTTAGCATATACATAAGAAAACTCTTCAGCACTCAAACGGTTAATAATTTACGAAATTTTCGAGGCAAGGAATAAATGCATTGTTCTTAATTAAGAACGATGTATCTGGATAAAACAATAATAGATACTTACCTTATATTTCTTTTGGCTCATTGAGGCAACATTGAATTCTCTGCTATTTCTCGCTTCTGACGTACAATACTGAAGTGCTTCTGGCTGACAGAAGCACTTCAGTGTTTGATGTCATATTTTCACAAGGTACAAAGAATAAATAGTGAAAATCTATTTTTTAGTGAAAAGTAGTTTTTAGAGTTATCTGTAAATTTATTAGCATCACAGTAAAAAATTATTTTTATAAGAAAATAGATTTTTTTTAAATAAAATTAAAAATAGTAATGAAAACAAATAATGTTAATTTTGTTGGTCAACAATTTCCTGAATTTGTTAGCTCACTACTTATCCTCCAGCTATGTACCGATTTATTTTGGCCAGCACTCATCTGTGCCTGTAAAAGCCTGTGAAGTGCCAGCAAACAACCCTGTGCCAACAAAAAACTGGCTTGTCCAGCACTGGCTTGCAATTTGCTGTCAGCTTGCGTTTGGTGGGAGTTAGCTTAAGTCCAATAAACCTATTATCTCAACTAATCTTGTCTACATGGAACTTTTATTTCTTTCTTTCCAGTTATTTGAAATTTCTTGTATTTTATTTACCTCATGAATGCAGTATTGTTTAAATAGTCATAAATTCATAATCTTTCTTTCTCTCTCTCTCTCTCTTTTTTTAAAATCTAATTTTAAGAAGTGAAAGATCAGTAAATATTTAGCTGGCTGTATGTTTACAAATTTCCAATATTTTGAATTTTTGGTCTGTCTCTATGTAAATTTAAATTAACTAAAGGAAATCATTTTTGGATTCTTTGGAAAAGATTATATATATAGGTGTGTTTGTAAAAGAATTTTAAAGCACACTAGAAAAGTTCTCATCTGATATCTTATCCAATATGGTGAAAGAGTTAGTAATTTTTTTTAATTACTTATTGTTTAATAACAAAAGTGACTAAAATTTGAAAGACATAACAAAAAATGAAATCCACTTTTCAAATTTAAAACTTGTTAAAAATTGAAATAAACACTTATAAAAAAAAAGCAAAAGTAAACAGCATACTTCACTCAAGCATACCATTTAGATTTGTCACATTTAAATACATATATAAGTATGAAGACATAGGCATACATACAAAGATAATAATATATTTTGTTTGTACATATTTTCCTCCTTTTATACACTACTTATATTACTTTCTAACTTAGTTTTATGTGTTTTTAATGCTAACTTTTAAATTATATTATGTTTTAATTGTCAGTTTTATTTGTTTGCCTTTAATTTTCTGTAAGTCTCTAAAGTCAAAATGCATTTTGAGTTAGGAAAATTCATGTAACTTTTTTTTTTTTTTTTTTGCTTACAAAATTCTTTGTTTTAATCTAAAATATTTTTAAAAATGAAAATAATACATATTCTGAGAAAATATGGAGATTGTATTATGCTGCTATGAAAAGGTGCAATTACAGAAGAAAAAAATGTTGAAGAAAGTTACTTTCGTGGAAATGTTTCTAGTGAACAAGTAACAATTATTAATCCATCATCAAAATCCTTTTAACTGTACACCTCTGAAGCAATATACTTTATATATAAATATGTATCAATATTCATATGTATGTATATATTTTGAAAGAATTTAAGAAAAGTATTTTTAATGAGTTTTTTGATATTATTTATATACAGCTTGGGTCACATAAAACTAGGCTGTCATATTATAGAATATTGTATTTTTTACAAATATTTCTCTATATTCATACATTACGTTTTTAGCAACAAAATCCCTATGTGTGGATATTCTTTAAGATGATAGTGAGCAGTGAATTCTATTTTGGAATCTTAGAGGAGTTTTATTCAAACATTTCGGAAGAGAATTTTCAGTTATGTTAATTTCAGCAGTGTGTTGTATATGTATTGATCATTGGCTTGTTGCAACATGCCACTGATCAGATCATGATGGTCCCATATGCATGAGGTGTATATCTGAGAAGACAATCAGCAAAGTCTTGTAGTCTCCTAAGTCACTTGACTTATCCAGCTGTGATTTTTACTTTTGGGAACACTTAAAGGGAAGAGTATGCAAAACAAATCCACACACATTTGAACTGAAGACCAGGATGTCATCAATAGGGTCGTAAAAACTGACAAAAATTTATATGTAAATTGTAAATCTCCTGAAACCTGCTCACATATGTAGTAAAGTAGGTGGAAGATTACTTTAATGTTTACTTATGATGTAATGTTTGTTATTTACTTGTTTCATTGGTGACTTGGATTACTGAAATAGTTAAAGAGAATGGCAATCCTTGATAAATTCAGATGTGATACTTTGGTAACAGTCATTGCTATGATTATCATTAAAAGTCCACTAGTTTTGAAACTGGATCCAAAAATGTTTTCTTCAGTTAGAGGTAATTCAGAGTACTTCAATAATAGTGGATTAAAAACAAAATATGATTATGCTTTCAGCTGCATTAAAGCTAAAAAGCTATTGCAGGTGTATGGTATTTTGATTGAAGAGGTGGCATAGTACAGTTGAAAATGAGTACATTTCTTTATTTTCAAACTCAGAAACTCAAGACTTAAGGTGAATCAACTAGATATTTATTAACTGAAGTAGAATTAGGGGATTAGAAACAATCTCAAATTGACAAGCTGAGTGAATCTTAAAACTTCTGCCTTAGATGTTATTGTTAAATAATGAGCATTTTCTCAATTAGTAATGATTTATCAAATTTGACAGGAATGGCCATAAAGATTAACATAATATTGAAATTCTTCTGTTGTATGTTGTTCCAATGATATTTTAGTTAAATTGCAAAAGCAAATTTTGGAATTGGCAGAATAAAAACCGTCAATCACTAGTTCTTCATTTCATTGATCGACAGTTTAGACCTCATTCTAGAAGTGATTGTATTCATGTAATAATAACAATTATTATTATTTTAGTTTTGATAATAAGGGTTTCAATGCATTAAATATTGGAAATGGCTTAACTGGAATTTCTTTGACAATAAAACAAGATATCCAGCTCTCACTGATGATTGGCTGTCAAGGAGTTGAACTGTGTCATTTTTATATCCATGGCAAAGAGACAACCATCCAATTTTTAGTTGATATAGGGAGCAGAAATTTCTTCATCTGTTACAAAACAAGAACTCTCTGCTCCAAATAAAATCAAAGTAAATCTTATGAACAAAATTTGTTAAAATGAGATTTCTGTCTAAAGATACACATTTGCATTTTATGATTATGGATGTCAATAAACCAAAAATCGGTGTTGATTTTTTGTCTCGTTTTTCACCTTTTGGTTGATAGTTAAAATTGCAAAATATTTGATGATACCACTTTATTACTCTCTTTTGGTGCTCCATGCTATCATGCTGACACACAGATATTATATGCATTACAAAATCAGTATGAAATTATTAATCAATTTCTTGATTATTAATATTAAAATATAAAATCACAATAATCAACATTTTATAAAAACTAACTTATGTTATGTATACATTAGAAGGAAGATTTTTCTTCATAAAGCTGTCAATTTGTATTTCAGAAAAATCTTGATAAACATTCTAAGCAAGGAAGACATTTAAGCTATATTACTCAATTTTTTTTAACAAATACTGGCTGTGTCATCATTGAAAAAAGTGTACCTGAAATTCTCTTTAGAATAAATATCCTTTCTTCAACATTCCCAATTAAGCAACGAGCTGAATTGCAGGAGTATTATAAAACAACTTAGGGATGAAAATATAGTTCATATTTTCATTTCTGAATCAATAGATCAATCTAATATTTCTTCCAACAGAAGGTGTCTATATATTTTATCCCAATTTTTTTTATTGACAGATTATTCCATTTTCATTTTCTGTCACATCCAGATATCAGAAGCGAAAGAAAACTAATTATGAAAAGATTAGTATGGCTTTATTTCAACCATTTTATAAGATTGAAAATTATTGAGTAGGGTATGTTTGGAGTATCAATGATCTAAAGCAGGGTTTCTTAAACTTTTTGGTGTGAAGTTCTTGTAACATAAACAAATATTTTGTGGGATCCCATAAACAATATGTGAGTCAAATACCTACATGAGTGAAACTCAGTTTTTTCATTTCTAATATACTGTTGCAGTTTTGGGTTTATCTGTCATAAGACAAAACAGTATGAAAATTTTAAATAAGGAACAAATTTAAAAATGTAACACAATAAAATTAATTGCTAAATTCAAGCGTTAAATATAGAAAAAAAAGACTTCAGTATTTTTTAGTTTTGAATGACTTGATTTTATGGCGGTTAAAAACGAAAATGCCCACTCACACAAATATGTTGTAAAGGTAAAAAAAAAAAAAAAAATTAAAAATGGTAGATAATACTTTTGTGACTTAGCCAAAAGTCTTCCAAGAACTGCTTCAAAATCAACATTGGACCCTGAATTATTTAAAAACTAGATGAGTTCTTTTGATTTTCTGGAAAATGAATAAAATTTTCCATATTAATTCTGAATAATTTCAGGATCTTTTAGGTTTTTCATTAAAATTTTCAAGAAATTGAAGAAAGTTTGTCTCGAGACACTGAAAATGTTTGTTTACCCTTTTAACAATTCATCTTTTTGATGACTTATTTCTTCCTTTTCACTTAAAAATTCCCTTGTAACAAACATTTCAAAAAAACCTTTTCCAATGTGCTTCTTCACACATTGTGATTTTCTTAATGAAAGCAACAATTTTTCATTTGATTATTTTGCAAGTTTTCTCTAAAGCAATACATTTTATTTATTTTATAATATGTTAATTAAATAATATAGTTTTATAGCCACAGCATATTTTGCAATAAATTCTCAAAATTAAGTTTTTGCTTGATAAGAAATGTGAAGGTTTTGTTTTATCCTATTAAATTGAGTTTTTGAAGCCATGTTACCTCCTCATGATATAATAAGCTTTTGTATTCAATGCCAATATTTTATAAAATGAATGCTCAGAGCATAAGTTTTAACAAAGTTGACCCCTAAATATTATTTTGAAGCACATCTAATTCTGGTATTTTATGGCAGTGCAATGAATAAATGTTATGTGTTTGTTGCCACTTTCTTTACCTTAAGATAGAAATTTTTTGTTTCACTGACCATTATAACAATCTGTGCAAATGTAACTCAATTTATTCTTTCAAAACTTTCTTCAATTATAAATTCATTAGCTTTTGTAAAAATTATCTTGTGTCTCCATCAAAAGAACAAGAAAACAAAAATTATTGCTGATTACTGTAATTCTATGGATTTCATTCATGTATTTTTTTACCCTGAATTATTTTGGACATCTTAATAGCAGCAAACAATGTTAAATTTTGTCCAATTGAATTGATCTTTTTTATTTTTTTGTAAATAAATATTTTCACAGTAAGTTTACAAAGTCAAATTTCTGATGATTTGAAAAGTTTTATGCATTGGTTTCATGCAGTGTGAATCTTGTTATGTGTTAAGATGTGCCTTTAATTTGGTGGTTTCCATGCTTTCTGTTTAGCCAAAAATTCTTTGAAAACCAAGCATAATGGATTTTCAGTTCATAATTGCAAGTGAAAACAAAATATGATTTGTCTTATTTTCATTTTCATGCTATTTTAACTGTGATTATACTGTATACAAGGTATGACTTTTTATTGATTTCAGTATTTTCATCTTGTTTACCTAAATTGAACCATTTATTCTTGATTTGTAAAAATATTCCATGTTGATTGTAAAAATGAACTTTTGGTTAAAATAGATATCAATAACAATTGCAATCTACAAACACATAGCTTATTCTTATAAGTTATGCTGATGAAATGAATAAAACAAACAAAAGCAATTAAATGCCTTATTTTCCAGACAATAGTACTGCACACGTATTTTGAATGAAGAGGTGTTAAAACATGAAAAGTGATCAGCATAGAACAGCACACATGTGCTACCAAAGTACTTTGATCTTGCAAATGCAAGGCCCTTGAAAAATTGACACCATTGTGTGCAAAATAAGTAAAATAACTGTTTCTATTATAAATAAATGTGTTGTTTAATTTTTTCCTTTTTTTTTCTTTGTATTTATTTTTAGATACATTTAGTAAAGATATAATAATTTTACAATTACCAAATGAGTTACAGTATTCAAAATCATTAAAAATTTTCACAGCCCCTTCTGCAGGTCCTTTAATCCTAATTCTGGTCATTACCTACATTTAAGGAGTTGATTTAAAGTTTTAGAAACACGCATTCAGTTCTAATGGACTTAAAATGTTTTTCAGACCTTTTAAAAAAGTTAACAAAATTCAATCTTTTCATAGCTAGCACAAAATGAAGTAATGGTCTTTTACCCTCTGCCGTTTCATGATCTAATTATCCCATCCAATCAAATTTCCATAAAATGCCAAGTGATAATATTTACATCAGTCATTTATTTCAGTGAAATAAAAATCAAAATCTGCACAAGATGAATTAGCTTTTTAGATACATAATTCCTTTGATATTGTTGAAAATCCACATTTATTAAGGCAATGAGATCATTCACTTTCTGTTTCATTTTCTTAAACTTATAATATGGTATGCTTAAAACAATATCCTTTTATATGTTTTTAAGATTTCCACAGTCAAAATTGACTAGTTAGCTCTGTTTTTGTAGCTGCATTAAGAGAACGATTCTTGTATTCAAAATTAAAATTGATTCATGTAATTATGAGGTGTAAATTTTTCCTGTAAATTTATGTGTTCAAGAAATTAGTTTCCAAATTTTTAAACTGCCTCAATTTTTTGAAACACTGTTTTAGTTTTATTTACATCTGATTCATTTATTATAAGCAGCTCAACTTGTAAGTGCTAATTGTGTTGCTGACTTGCACAGAAATTGAACTGTAAGCTCATATGGATGTGCAGTAAAATCATGGATTTATGATATTCTCAAATTAGAGACTGAGAAAATATTAAAGCATCCTCTCCAATTTTTTAACGACTGGTTAACGATCATAACATAAATGCTATATGCTTTTATAGAGCTTTAAAAGAAAAAAGTGATTTATATTTCTTTTTAAAACAACTTCGCTATCTTAATGGGGACAATTTCTTTGATTTTAAAATCTCTTTCCATCCACTTTTAATTTAATTTGGTTCTGTACATGATGGCTATTGAGCAATCTATTGAAATTAGTGAAAAATAATAAAAGATTATTTAAAGTAAACATATCTTTTTAAAATATGCCTCACGATAGAAGCGGAAGCACAATTCACCTACACCCCTCTGTTTCAATTTCTGCACTTGCTTTGTTTAAAATATTTTTTAATGAAAATTGTTAAATAAAATTTTAATTTTATTTTACAAATTGAATCTTTATAAAGTAAATAGAATTGAAATTTCTTGTAAGAGTGAAATTTTTATAATAATTTAAAATCTGAGATTTACAACCATTATCCATTTTTTAATTAGATTTATTTTACAAATTAAAGCAAAGTACATTATGCAATCTTTAATAGAATTTCAATCTTCTATAGATCTTAACTAGAAAAAAGTTTGTAATCTATACATTGATTTGTAAGCTATACATTGATGATTAATTCAGAAGTTTTTAAAGGGAATATGTAAACTCTCATGTGTAATTAAATATAAATGTATCTCATACCACACACTTTAGTATAATTGTGAACCTACTACCTAACACAAATTTAGAATTTTTTTAAACTAAAAGCATTAAGAATCTTATTATTAAATTAAAGTTTAATAATAACATTTTGTAGTAGCTACAATTGACCAGGATAATAATTTTTAGAATTTAAGAAATATTTCAGTAGCTTTTCTACATATGTAAATGATTTATGAAAAAATTCTCTTTACAAAAAATTTGTATCTTTCAATATTCTTTTATTAATTTTTTTAAAAAGAAATTATTTACTTGTAGAGTTTACGTATGTCAGATATAGTTTCATGTGTTTTGCTTTTTCTCATTGTTTCTGATTTAACTTATTGGTTGCATGGAATGCTTATATAATTTTACATGGTATACAAAATACTTTAAGTTCATTTAAGCTTTCTTTTTGTTTTGTATATTAACTGCATAATATTTTTTTTTTATTTCTGAACAAAAATATTTTGTATAAAGATGTTTTGTGCATTTGTATTAAAAGAATTTAAGGTTTCAAAAATTTTAATGTTGGCAGGTTTGTGTATATGATTGAGCAATACAGTTGATATCTGCTTTAATCATTTGTTGTCATAGTAACTTTCTTGTTTCACTACATTGGATTTATTTATTAACAAATTGCAAAATTTTATTTCATCAACATTGAAACAATTTTCATTCAGACATTTACCAAGATATTCTTCATCTGACCATTAATTTAAAAATTGGTTTCTTCATATTTTTTAATCCATTTTGTGCTCTTTCCTTTCTTGTATAAGCTCAAAAATTGTGTTAAACCAATTCACAATCAAGTGTATCTCTAAATTTCTTTTGATATTGATATTCTATAGGTTGTTCTTGATCTATGGTATTTTGACTGTCAAAAGTTGTTTGAACTGTGTCATTAGTTGAATTTCTAAATTATCATAAGTATGTTATTCTATGTTCATATTTCCAATAGAAATACAATCTTTTAGAAATAATTTGGATTGTTATTCATTTTTCATGCTTTGAAAGGTAGTGTTTGCAATCCCTTGGGATCATATCTATTTAATTTTAATAGCATAAAAATTTGAGCCATTTTTACTGGTGTTTGGTGTTTTCTTATATTGTTAATTCTTGAAGAGAATATTATCCACATCTAAAAGCCACTGTATTTCTGCTTTAAAAAGAAAACCAGAATAATTTTTAAATAAATTTTTAAGCTTTAAAATGATAAATCAGATAGTAAATAATAAATGTGAAAACTAATCATTAAATATGTTTAAAGAACATATCTGAGAAGTATATCAAAAAGCTTATTGTTTATTGCCCTATATTTATTGTAGAGTTTTACTAAACGCTCCATTTTTAAAAGGAATTATTAAGACCAAACTGGAAATTTTAAATTTTAAACTTAAGCAAAATTAGAAAGTAAATCATTATCTGATGACTTGTAAACTGGAATTTTTGCTCTCAACATTTTCCTTATGTAATTTTTGGGATGTTTTCGGAGAAAAAATTTTGTGGCACTCAAGACTATTATAACAATTAAATCTGTATAGTTCAAATAACCTTTTTTTTTTTAAAATAAAAGGTACATGCATAATTCAATTTGAAAAAACTCACATTTTTCCCATATTAATTGCTATAAAAGACTAATTGTGTTGGAAAAAGCTAGATAAATTTAATATTATGCACAGAATTTAATGTTTCTAGTGAGATTGCCCTAAAATTGGGAAACTATAAATTAAGGCTCTATGTATATTTATTTTCTTTTTACTCTTAAATAACTCATTAAAACTTTGTTATTAAAATGATTTATTTTTATAACTATTATGCAGGTGTGATTTTCATAGCTATGTATAATGTGTTTACCTTAAAACTATTTTCAGGTTTATAAAAGTCAAAATGTTGCATCTTCTACTGGCTTAAGAAGCTTGTTTGTAAAGCTGTGAGTAACTTTTTTCCTCTTTTTTTTTCTGTTATCTTAGTGAATGCTTAATATGTATTCATTATATTTCTTATTAAAAATTTTCAGATTTTTTTAAAGAAAATTAAGTTTTAATTTTGCTTAAAAAATATGTTTTTAACTTTCAATGAATTTTTTTGTTCATTAAGAAAATTTCTGTGCTAAATATTTTTTTTTTTTTTTTTTTTTTTTTTTTTTTTTTTTTTTTTTTTAAGAATTTCATTTAAATTATAACATTGACTCTTAATGTCTGTGCAAAGAAATATTATAAATAAGGTTCTTGCATGTATTCGTAAGAAATTACAATTGTAAATGTTGAATTAATGTTATATGTACATTATTGTTTATAAGATTCTGAATTTATTTTCTAAATTTCGTATAAATCTTTCCTAAACATTATCATTTTTGCTTGTAGACAGGCAATACAGAAATATAACATCTATAACATTTTTTTCTAGTTTGATTGAGCATGAAAAAGAAGTATTGTTCCCTAATTATAAACCAGATAAGAAAATGTGGGAATTTTTATCTGAAATGTAAGTTTGATAATTCATTAAATCATATCTGGTATTCACTATTTGAAACTTTACTTCAGAAAGTGCATTAGAAGAATTTTGACTTCTCGCTCTTTATCATTATATTTATGTTTCCTAGTTATGGATAAAATAAGTTCTAAACTTTGATAACATTTTTATTTCACATTAAAAACAAAATTAAAGATTTTTCTCTGTATTTTGTGTTATGAAATTGAATAACATAAAGTTATAAAAGCCATTTCATGTTTTTAATCTAGTTTAACTTTTATTTAAATACATAATCATATAACTTCTCTCTCTCTCTATCATTGTTCATATATTATTTATAGTTTGAATTGTTAGGAAATTGATTATTCCTTTTTTATAACTGTTAGGTTTGAAATAACATCAATTAAAGGTATAGTGGATTCAGTTTATAAACATATACATTAGATTAAATTACAAAGTTGCAATGGAGAAGGAAATACAAAAAAAATAATAATAATAATCCGTTACATCATGTGCAGTTTTAAAACAGGTATTTCAATTGGAAGTTAAAATGTATTGTGTGAAGAAGTCAATTTTCAATTTAATTATTTTTTTTGAAAGTATATAAAACAAAATTCTATGAACATTTTAATGAAAATAGTTTTAAGGTTACATTTTCTGTTCTGGCCTTTTTGTATTTTGTGAGAAACCTAATTCAGACAATTTTGAATGTATTTAATGTTATTTATGTTATCATAGTAAAAATGAAAATTGACTGTGATATGAAAATGATATGATAAGAATTCTTAAGAAACATCTGTATCATTATTTTACAAAGTTGTTCATTTTAAATGTAAGAGTTACACACAAAAAATACAAATATTCATTAAGTTTGTGAAGATAAGCTTCATAATTCTCGTTAATCTTCAATTTGTAGACTTGAAGAGAGCAGAACTACTACTAATAAATAATATTAAGCAGAGAAATTTTTTCTCTTGATTTAAATTACTTTATAAAATTGTTCTGAGATGTCAATTTTTATTTAATTTTAGTGATTACGCTGAAAGATTTCCTGCATGGCAGTCATCAGTTCCTTTCAAAATTCAAAAAAATGGAATTCAATCTGAAACGGATTGGAATGAATTGAAAATTTTTGAAAGCAACTCTTCAAATGGTAATGAATTCATCTGTATAAATTAGAAGTTTCATTATATTTTATTCATGATGGTTTCTTTATTATCCATATTCTTTTGGATTATTTGAGTATTTTATGTTTATGAAAAATATCTATTAATGTTGTTATGAAATAATGTTAACTAGTAATTTAGATTATTTTCATAAAAAAAATAATCATTAGCTGTAAATGTATACTCTATCAATTATTTAAATTTGCACACCAGGAAGAAAGGCAAGTATCAAAATGATGTTGATGAATATATTATACTAATTAATATATTATATAAATTAAATTTTCAAAAGTTTAGAAGCATAGATCTTGGAAATTCATGCACAAAGCAACTTCTTATGGCTGCAATAACACCTGTACATTTTGTTGAGTCAAATAGCCATTGAGTGGCAGATATATATGCATAAACACAATTGCTCATGCAGCTTCAATGCAATGTCAATGTTCATCAACCATTAAGACTGCTGCTTGGTGACAAACCAATCACTCAGTAACTATTGACCAGATATCTTCTATTAGTAAGAAATCTAGAAAATATATTTCTGGATAGTAACCAAAAATTTTCTGTAGTAGACTTAGACTTATAGCCAATTGCATCCCATACTATCATTCTAATTTGGTATTTTCCTGTGTAACTATATCGAACATACTCTGGCTATGTGTGTATTGTATGATGCTACCAAACAGATGTATGATCATGATGTTGTGGAATCATCTGAAGACATGACTTCATGGCATTTTTGTCTCCAGGTTTTTCAATCCCACTTTTGAAGATGTTCTTATTTGTGATGTCACATCAAAAAGTCAAAGACGTGGTTGCTGAAATGACTGTGTAAACTACTGTAAACTTAATCTGTTTCTGCAAACAATCATATTTCTTGATTAGAGCTCATTACTTGATTATACTACTTGTGAGTAACTTGCTGGGCTTCAAACCAGAACTGACTGAAAATTAGAAAAAAATGTTATTTCAATTGAATTGAAAACCAGAATTGTAAAAAGTATCAGTTTATTTTAGTTCAATATATTTTCAAACATTTTTCACTTGTCAATATTTTCAAATTTAATGCCAACCATATAATAATCGTTACTACACATGCATTGCTTCTTGATCTTCTGTTTTGATGTTTACTAGTACTATTATGTTTTAGTTATGCATGAACTATTAGATTATTATTTAGACTATTCTCAGGTATATTCTATACAAATGGAATCTAAGGTGGACCGAATATTTTATGCATTTACTGAGCATTTTTACATGCTTTTCTAAGGAATCACTGTCATGTAATAAAGGTTTTAATGTATGTTAGTAAGTGAGATAGTAGTCGTAAACAGTGTGGCACAGGAATAAAAATGTGTAAAATATTTTCCATATTTGTTCCAATTTTATCACTGTAAGTTTGTGATACATCAAATAATAATAATACACCTACTTTCCTTGCCATTTTATGTCCAATGGTCTAACATTTTATTTGTGCTGATCTGAACTGACAGTAGCTAAATGTGTTTCATTATTTGATATTTTTAGAATAAAGGGCTCAAATTAGTAAATGACAGAAACTAAGACTTAAGCTTAGTCTCATTCCCCCCCCCCAGGCTATTCTATATTTGTTTCTTCAAATATATGTTACTATCTGTTATATAAATTTCTGTGGGCTATAATTATTTTTCAATAAAGTATTCACAGTTAAAATATCATAATTCTTAAGAGAAATGCTGCATTAATAAATGCTGCTCACAAAGAAATTAGTATAAAAATGGCAAAAATTCACAAATATAGTATATACACTATGCTAATTTTGAGCATCACTATAAAAATCACAGTTGCCAAATTTTGACCTAATACGTACAGGTAGGCCTCTATTGGATACTGATATTTGTTTATTCTAATTCCACTTCTGATGTTGATCTTCACAGCTGTTAGGAATTTGTGCTTAGGAAGTCCCTGACTCATTAGCACTCATTAACAAAATAGTAAACCATGCAATATAAAGCAAAGGAAACCAATAACAAGCACTGTACCAATGAATATGTAAGTGACAGAATACCTGCAATTTAAATTGATGTGAGTGCATTCAGAATCTCATTTAAGATGAATAATTCATTAATGGTTTCTTTAATTGCATGTAAGCACAGCATCAGTAGAAGAGGTGCATCTGAAAATGAATAAATGCTATTAAAAATATTTTCGTTGTTAAAATTGTTGTATCATTGTTTATTGCATAAAAACATTAAATGTTTTACTAATTCAAGAGGCAGCAGTTTTTGTTGCAAATATGTCTTATGCAGAAAAAATAAGCTCACTAAAACAGTGGTTAATGGTGTACATAAGAATTTTATAGTAGGACCTTAAATAACTCAAACTTTTCTCAATCTGGAAGGCTCTTATATATAAGAGTAGAAATTCCTAGTAGTAAGGAAATTATTGAAATATACATAAACAAGAATTTTTTCGAAACATTGAGAAAGACATCCTGAAACAAAAATTCAGAATTTATTACCCAATATCAAACTGATTACCTGTCAAGTAATTGTCTAGTGCTTTGACCACAAAGCTGCTTGTCTATGCTCTTAAGATGTGTCAATATGCACATACATTGCAATTAGCAATTAAATACTATAAAAATTGCTGAGTTCATCAAATGAAATTCATGAGAAATAAAAACTGAAATTCATCAGAAATAAATGAATTTATTGCTAATGTTTTGGGACTAGTGAGAAAGTTTTGCATTCCATCTCTTACTTTAAAATTAAACAATGTTTATTTTAAAAGATCGATTATAGATTGTCCAACTAGATGAAATAATACAAATGATATTTTAATATCTTTATTGATGTATACACATTTTTGCTCATCTTTACAAAAAGTAATTTAGATTATTTTGCAAACAGTAAATGGGTGAAATTAAAATTGTTGACTTACCTTACTACCATTAATTGTAGCAAATATGAAACTACAAAGGAAAGAATTAAAACTATTTTTTATGGAATTTATTCCAATATTACAAAGTAAAGATAAAAAATTTAAAAAGTTTCTTTGCGGGTGTTTTATATAATCAGTTATCTGACAGTTAAGCATTGTTAATATGAAATAATAGTTTAGAAGAAGTTGTTTATTGAAACCCATGTTATGAAATTTTGCTGTCCAGGTCACAAAAAGTACAAGCTGGGTAATACTTAAAGAATATTTGCAACAAATTATAATTGGGAAAATTCATTTCAATCGCAAACGAGGAAACTTCTACTGAAAGTGATAAAAATGAAGACGATTTTCAGACTTTTTTAGAAGTAAAGAATTTACTGTAAACAAATCCCCTGTTTTATATTGAACATTGAATTCATTTTAAATTGTATTATTGTAATTGCAAATAATTATATTGATTGACATTGAATTCATTTTAAATAATTTTGATAATGTACAAAGTCTTGATATAAAATATAATATTTTAAGTTTCTGGGAAAAGAATAAAATTATGTATCTGCTCTTGTATATGATTGCAATAGTTGCATCACCAGCAAGTTACCATTAAAAGGGTTGGTTTGACATCTTTAAAATTTAATTTTAGCGCAGCTTGTCCTTTTTGGACCTAGCACCACAAAACCCAACCCAACAACAACAACATTACCAGCAAGTTACCATTAAAAGAGCATTTTCAGGTTTGAAATTTTTTTATCCAAGAAAACAGAAGTAATATTTGTGAAATCACATTAGAAATCATATTAATAAGAGGAGGCAATTTTCATATGTTACATTAACATATTTTTTTATAATTATTGTAAGACTAAATACTTAGCAAAATGTGAGAGTCAAGCAATGAAGATACAAGTTATTGACATAATCATAAACCTAGTTATCAGATATGATTTCGATAATAGGTAACAATGACAATGATTGTTGTTCTCTGCTCACCACTTGTATTGTGCAAGTTGATTAATTTGATCAATTAATTGAGTGTACCGATTAAAAATAAAATCTTCTAAGTTATGATATATTTTTAATATAATTATAGTTGTTTTTGGCAGAATGAAAATCAGAACTGAATTAATATATATTTTTAGTTAAACCAGAACAAAAAAATAATAATAAAATTATTGTCTCCTGCATCTACATATGAATATGATTTGTGAAGCTTGCTCCACAATTTCTTCATTTAAATACGTTGTATGTGTAGGTACTTCTGCGGATTTTACACGTATGTATTAAAAAGCTTTTATACATTGCAGTGTTTTCCTGTTATGTAAATTTTATATGCATAACATGTCACCTTCTTAGTGTATCAATTTTAATGACCAGCAGTGTTAGTATACAAAAGAAATATTTATTTTACCAACTTCATACAACGTTTTAAATCAATTCTGATCTAAACTGTGATAATGAAACAAACTTTTATTTCATTAACATCATTTTTAAAATGAATCAGCTGTTTGATGTTACTTGTATAAACTGATTTATTACAATACTGACAAAGAATATACAAAATCAATCTGACAGTTTAACTTGATTGAAAAATTTGGTTAACTAACTTAAAATCTATTGACCTGGTAAGTATCACATTTACTGAAACTAGTTTTATTTTCTACAAAAGCAGAATCACATATTATTAATTTATAATATTTACCAAAAATAATTCTTTCATATAGAAAATATCTTAGTTGTTTTAGAGTAATGTGAGAGAGTTGTTTCATTTGTAATTTTTTGGCATGATTGTCTGTTGAATTGACATTTGACTTGTTTCCTTGTGATATCCGAATTTTGTTCTATCAATGGCTGTATGCTTATCGAACCTCAGAAGAGGTAAAAAATGTTAATAAAAATAAGAAAATTTTTTAATTTTATTCAAGACTTGGAATTGGGGGAAATTTTTCAGCATTATGCGTTCTGCTGAGCTGCAGGTTTGCCCTTTGAAAACTCATTGGGAATTGTAAGATATTGAAGTGGATTGTAGTAATCCATGTGAAATGATGTTAATATTTGCCTAATGAAGCCTCACAATGATCTAGTGCTAAGACAATGCTCTTTAAAGTATAAGATCCCGGGTTGGTTCCCAGCTCCATTTGAAGAACAAATAATTGATAGTTTACTTCTGCATATACCTCTGCTGGAGTGGATAGTTAGAAGTTTCCCAGATTTCGTGACAGAAAAAATTGCGTGATGAATTACAACAGCCTTTGGCCATTATGAAAAACAGTAAAAAAGGAATACTATGATGTGGCTAGTAAAATGAATATTTCAGAACTCCATTTTTGGCAGTTACATCTTTTTATTCAAAATGTATCTTGTGAGAAAAATGAACTATATGCTTCACTATTGAAATTAACTAGACAAGCTTGAATACAATTTAATGGGAGTTTTGGGTTTTATAATCCATTTAAATTTAGGTTGTTAATTCTATATTGTAAACGCTAATTTACTATAAAATTCAGGCCGCAGTGGCTTGATTGGTTAGGGCATTGTTCTCTTTATCGAAAAGTAGTGAGTTCAAATCCCGGCTTAGCCAAAAGTCCGTCGTGCTCACTATAATAGCAGTTGGGGCACAGAAAATATGTCGTGTCTCAATGTCCTCCATGTTCCAATTCCAAATTAATACCTCTGGGGGTGGTTGGAGCCAGGCTATAGGTCTTCTCTTGCTTCAATCTCTAAATTGGAAGACCCAGATGGTGCTGAGATCTATGAGCCAAAATCGTACTTCCACCTTTGTATTGAGATGTGCTTTATTCAAAAATGGAAGACGCTCTTTCTGACTTCATTTGCCTGGTCCCTGACGGACGGGTTTATCTTTGCCAAGTGTCATGAGTAACAACAACAACAACTATGGTAATCAGTAAATAGAAACAACAAATTATTCTTTTGTGTTTTTTTACCATTTTAAAAATGTGCTAATTGCCACAAAATTTTATAAAATTTAAATTATCGATTTTTATTTGTGTCGATATCATTTCTGTTAAAACTTTGTTATTTCTAATGTGACAGATTTAAAAATATGGATGTAAAATATAATGTATTTCAAAGCATTTATTCTAGTATGTTAAATATGTGTGATAATAAGAATAGTTGCTATTCAAATATGTTAATTAACAATAGTAAATGGAAAATTCATTTTATAATATTAAACAGCTTTTTAACGATGGTTATTATTTGGTGAATAGCAGCAATAATTTTAAAGCAAAATTTCATAAAATTTAAAAAATTTATTTTATTAAAAGTAAAATTGTAGTAAATAATTTTAATCAAAATTTTTTAAGGTTCTAATTTATTAAGAATATGTTAAATTTAATAAAGCCATGTTTTTCCCAAAATTTTAAGTAATTAAAAAATTTATATCATTTGTTAATATGAAAGCTTACTTCATATACAGACTATTAACTGATAAATTTTAACAATTTCTTTATATTTGTAATCATTGACTCCATTTCATGTGTTATTATACTTAATTCAAATTGTAAATACTATTACACACTTCAGTTGTTCAACATGTTATTAACTTTTAACCAATGTTCTTGTACATTAAGAAGTTATATAATCTTGTAGTTGTAAAATAAATTTTCTCCATTAATTGCTGTTATAATTGGTTAATAGTGAGAGTTAAAAAGCTCTTCGTGATTCTGTAATTTTTCCATTTATAAAAGTAAATTAAATTTATGATGCTTCTAAATATGATGTGTTTTATAATGATATTAAAATGCATGTTATTTTCAAAATAATAAAAAAGTTTCTTTGAAAAAAATGATTTAAAATAATTAGACCCTCTGCATTATTTTATATTTGAAGTTTTTGTTTTTGTTGAAATATTCTAATGAAATTATCTTAATATCATAAAAAGAACAATACAATCTGAGAATTAAAAATGTATAACTAAATTTTATACATTATGCACATAATTGTTTATTTAACCTGGTTTAGATATTTCTGTTGATTATTGTGAAAGGTTTTATGTAATGATATGCATATTAACTTAACATTATTGATCTTAAAATTCCCTCACAGAAATTTTAAGAAGCCTAATGTTGTCAATTAAAAATTTTATAAATTTCTGTACAAAAAAGTTAAACTATTTTTTCTAAGAAAATAATTTCCTATATAAGATTGTTATAGCTAAGAACTCACCATGACCAAGTGATTAGACAGTGTACTTTGAAGTGTAAAGTCCCTGGTTCAATCCTTGCTGCTGTTTTATAATCTGTAAAAGGTTCGTTTCTGATTATCATCTGTCATGATAGGTGTAAGGTTCTGTTTCCTTCCTTGCAAGATATGGATATGGTCTACTATCTAAAGTTCTCTCAAAAGGCACACAAGATATTCAGATGAATATCTTAATATAGCCACCTGTCATGTTGTGTCAGACTGTTATATCTGCAAGTCTTCATGATTCACCAATTGAGCTTACTGAATTTTACTCATTGTTTCATAAATTACCATATTCTCCTATAATTTTAGTCCTATATGTTTTGAATATTGAGAAAATGTATAAAATCTGTAAAAGAAAAGAGCTTAGAAACTGGAAAACAAATTTCAGTATTGATCAGAAGATGATTTGTAAGAAACTTATTAGCATTATTTACATATCTTCATATAGGCTGCAGTGGCCTAGTTAGTTAGGGTATTGTTCTCATTACTGGAAAGTAGTGAGTTCAAATCGCGCCTTATCCGAGGATTCGTTGTGTTCACTAATGGCTACTGAGGCACGTAAAATATGTCGTGGTTGCAATGTCCTCCATGTTTCCATCTAAGGTGTTATTAGCCAGGCGTTGGGCCTTCACTGGCTTCCCATCTCCAAACTGAAAGACAGATGATGATGCCATCTTTGAGTCAAAGTCATACTTCCACCCTCGTGGGAGAGGGTTCCTCTGATCAACCGAAGAAGTTCCTTTTGACTTCATTTGCCCAGTCCCTGATGGGCAGGCTTGGCTTCTCAAAGTGACATAAGTAACAACAACAACACATCTTCATAATCTTGAATTTTCAAGATTATCAAATTAACCTTATAATTGTTTCATTTGACTTAATGATTAATTTTACTGTGTAAATTCTTATGAACATACCTTTAAAAACTCAAGAATGAATGTTATTTTATTATTAATGTACTCAAATTTCATTTCATATTGATGAGATTAAAGTTTATAGCATGTTTCATTCCCATATATATTTTTATGAAATAAATTAAAACAATTTGAGTTGAATGTGTTCAAAATTTTATTTGTTGCGATGAATAAGGTTTTACACAGAGTTCAAACGACATACATTCTTGCTGTCAAAATACCTTTTTGTCAGAGTAGATATTGTCATATTTGTAGAAAAAGATTTACTAAAGCTTTTATGATTGGGTAAATGAAATTTCATTATTAAACATAGAAATCAATAAAAAGAAATACCTTTTCACTCTTAGGTTGAAGATTTTCACCCGCTTTTGATGTGTTGTAAGTTCCACCATTGGAATAGCATTTTATGCTATTTGTTTTGAAATTCATATCATTATTTTATATCAAGTATCAAAACAATTCACTTGAGAAGTGTTTTTGAAATATGCCCAATGTATTTGAAATAGTTGTAATCTGAGTGATTTCAAATATTTTATTTCAATTATTCTATATTTGTATTTATATTTTGAATATCTTATCCACTGGGTTCTCTTCAAGAGTAATTGTTTTTTTGATTAGAAAGTTTCATATTAATCATTATTCATTATAAAACATTTGATTCATTATGTTATAATACTATTTGCAAAGTTACTGTGATAATTTATAATATCAATGAAAATTTGGAATATGACTCTTTTGAAGCATCTGGTATAAAATTTAATTATCTTAAAAGCTATAAATGAAATAGTGTTTTAAAATTCCAAGTAAACTTTATAAGTGTTTTATAATTTTTTATGACTTTTATATTAAATTTTAAGATTTGCTGAATTTAATTACCTTTTTGCTGTTTTATTAAATTGTAAGAATTATGTTTTAATGTTTCCTTATTGTAAATATAAATAAACATGACTCAAATTTTAAAATTTTCTTCCAATAGCAATATTTTTTGCATTAAATTTTGAAACTTCCAAAATGTGAACTCATTAATTTGATGTAATAATTTGATGAATAACTTAATTAGAATACTTAAATTTTGTTCATCATAGTCTTCAACCAAGAAAACCAAATTTAATATTAATGAAATTTGGTGTTTGACGTTATTTAGCTTATGAGTTTTCAACCTAAGCATATTCATTCTTTCCAAAAGAAAATCCTAAAAATCATAACCATTAAAGTAAAATTATTTTGACAAATTGAATATTTTTCAAAATTAAATTTCAAAGGATAAAAAATATTTATCTTATTCTCAAAATACAAATGTATGGAATATGATTTGTGGTATTGGCTTTGATCATTAATTATGCATGTTACTATGATACATAAATTAGCACAGTATATAAATTAACAGCAATTTTTTATAGATGGAATCAATAGCGCTGTGCTTTTCACTGGTGGCCCTATATCAAGCTCAGCATGGTGTCCAACCCCACCTTCTAAGCATGCCACTCAATATCTAGCTCTGTCTACTAATTATACTTATGAGAAGCTTTCATATTCATGCGTAGAACCTAGAAAAGGACTTATACAATTGTGGAATTTTGGATATCTTCAAGATTCTGTGTAAGAATATTTTTATTAAGTTAATGTTAAGAATATTTTAAATATATAATAGGTTAAATATTTATTAAGTTAAGAATATTTTTATTAAGTTTAAAGTATGGTTTTTAGGTAATGTAAGATAAAATTGACATTAAAGTTTATTATTATGTAAGCATCATCATGTTACAATAAACAAGATGCATGTAGCTTTAATCTTTATTTTAAGTAGTACATATCAATGAAAATGAAATCATTCATAACTGCTATTAAGATTTTATGCAAAAATAGATATGTAACCATTTTTTACTTTCTTCATCAAGTTTGTTTAACGGCCATTGTTTTCATGTAAATTTCTATGATTATATACAGAACTTATTAAATAAATTTTTCCAGTTTCGTAAATTAAATCATCATATCTAGTACCCATGATTAATGTGCAAGAACAATGTATTGTGTTACATTTAGATATGGTACCTGACTGGTATTCATTACTTGTATTTTGAAAAAATATTTAGTTTAATCAGTTGACTGTGAGATATTTTTGAAAAAATTTTGTTTATATATATATATATATATATATATATATATATATATATATAGCTCCAGCTCTCAAATATAACTGAATTAAATATTTGTTTCAATTTTAAACTAGTTCATTTTATTTATTTTTTCATTTTATAAGCAAATGGTTTAAGTATTAAATATAAAAAAAATAATAAATTGTTTTCAGTGCTCATGCAGTTGTTTTTTGTTCTTTAAATTATATTATAGAAAGGAATCCACTTCATACAGTTTTTCAGAAGTTGTTACTTCACCAAATTTGTTAGTTCTTATTCTCTTTTAATGTATAAAAAGTATTATTTTTTTAAATTGCATTATTTGCTATTTAAATCCTCAGACAAAATGTACAGACTAAGTGAAATTTAGTTTTTACCAATTACAAAATAGTTAATTTGTTCGTCAATATTAAGTGACAAATATTTGCAATTCTGTTCAGACTAAGGTAAAACTTAGTTTTTTCCAGATACAAAATAGTTAATTTGTTGTTTGTCAATTAACATTGACAAACTTCTCTTTTTTCATTCTTAAGAATACATTTTTTTAAAAGTTAAATGGATAGTTATAATTGAATCTTATGTAAAGACATGTTTTGCTTCAATTAGATTTTTTCATTTGTTTGTAACAAGTTTTAAATGTCATTCTGATGCCATTGAAATTCATTTATCCAATGAATGTTTTGGAAGTGAATTTCAAGTTAATAACTAATGTTAAGTAGAAGTTAAAAAATTATTAAAAAAGGAAATTCTTGAACTTTGTGAATTTGGCTAATGTATGAAACTGTTTTGCAAAATAGCAGTTATTATTTTCATTCCTTAAATATAAATATCAAGAAAACATTAAAAAAATTATGTCGATTATATTGAAAAATTATGTATGGTTGTTTCAATTTTTATATCATATTTGTAATACTTTAAGCATTTTTTGATTAAGATATATTTTTACTATAATATATTTCTATAAAGTTTATTCTTGCACAAATATTTTTATGTATTATATCCAATTTTTTTTTTACTCTTTTGTTAAAATTTAGCACACATGAAGTAATAACATAAATTGAAGCATATATTATAGTAATAAAATTGTTTATAGGAGAATCTGGTCAGAGCATCTTAATCATGTACAATATAAGGATTTTAGTAGTTTCATTTATGTTGTTGTCACTCTATTTTCTAAGTGTGTTGTACAAAAAAAACTTTATCAAATATTTTAGTATTTACTGTAAACTATTTGTTTAAATTAATCAAAAGGTGTAAATTATGGTATTTAAAAATCCCTATTAAAAATGATTTAAATTTAGTTTATGTTTTTTTAATTACTTCAGTCAGAAGAAAATAAAGTCACTGTCTGAAGAGCTTTAAGTCATTCCATGATGTAACGTATTCTATCAATTCACTTTGTTAATTATTTTTAAATATTTACACTTGGGACTTTTATGAGTCTTATGTAAAAAGATTTGTTTTTTCTGTTTATATTAGCATTCATGATATCATTTCCAATACAGCTGAGAGAATATTTATACAAGAGTTTTTGGTCATCCGATTGGAATTTTATTTCGTTTTTTTTAAATTCTTATAATGTATAATATTTCAAACTGTTAATACAAAAGTATCTTAAATTATTAAGTCAACTTCTTTTGTCTATTTTATTTTAAAATAATAATTTTTAAGCAAAAAATAAATTATTCTTTTAGTATTAATTTAATTTTTGGTTTGTTTACTTCATTAAAAAAATAAGTTTTTTCAATACTATGAAAATATTATTTTATGAAATGAAATTGATTGTAATTTGTCATTGTATAAAATTAATATGTAAATATTTGGATTATAAGAAGTGAAAATTATTTGTGAACATACTTTTTAAAGCATAAAAAATTGTATTGTAAATTTTTTTTATGTATATATAAATTTAAAATTTAAGAAGTTTTCTTTCAAATTAATTTTTGTTTTTGTGAGTTAAAATTTTCTTTATTGCTCCAAAATTTATAAAAATGTATTAAACTTTTTAACGAAAGGAAAATGTTTTTAAATTTTTTCTCAATTTTTTTTTAATTTTAAAAGGAATCTTTACTATAAATTTTGTTTTTCATTGCATTTCTTTTTTGCAATTAAATAGAATCAAAGAAATGCTGCATATGTATGTTAAAATATTGATTTTCTGAATACCTCAAATATTTGCATAAAATGTAATTTGCATTCAACTATATGTAATGCAAAGGAGTAAGATATAAATAAAATTTTGTTTGATAACTATAAAAATTAAAATTATTTATATAATCTTATATTCTGTATATCTTAACCCCTTCGCGCCGATTGTCACGTCTACGTGCCAGCAACGAACAAACTCACTTCCCGGCTGATCAGAGCATTTTTCCATTCTGCCCCGACTATCACGTATTTGTGCCAGTGTCCTTGAACATCTTTAAAACTATAATTTCTGCCACAAGATGGCATTGTATGTCTATATGGTTTCAGATACATGTACATTAGACCTTCTACTCGAAATGAGAGAAGCATGACTCACATACACATGATTTTGATTATATAAACAAAAGGGGAAATAAATGTTTCCGAATGGTATGCTTTATGACATCTCTTTAAATTTGCACGTGGTAATTTATTGTTAGTAGAGAAGTTTTATTTTCGCTAAATCGTTGGGTATTTTGGTTTGCAGTTCAGTTTTAGAAAATAATTAGATCTTGTTAGACTTGAATTCTTTCTGTTTTTACTGTTGCAATGTCGAAGCGTCGTTTTGCAGAGCATGAAATAGCAGAAATGATGCAAATTATTTCAGATATTGATTCCGAAACAGATTCTGATAGTAGTGATAGTGATACTATGATATATTCTGATAATTAAGAACCTGTCATTGATACTTCGAAAATTTCATGAATTTAGGCTTAATAGCAAAAAAGCTTCCGACCCTGGACACGCTTGCTCAGACACTGCCGGCCTCCGCGATAAGCGCACGTTTGCGCTACCCTTCGTGAAGGGGTTAATGAAGTAAAGTTAAAGAAATAAGCATTTTGAAAATTTTATGTGAACTGAGTTGTTTTTACTTGTAGCTTTAAATATACGAATTTGCAGGTAATTCTGTGGTCATATATCAACATAGGAATTGGAAAAATGCATACCATTTTGAATTATTTATTTACTGTATACCATATAAGTTAATTATTGTTCAGTGAGAACATATTATGCATGTGGTGCACATATGAAACAATTCTTTAAAATTAATGAAGTTACGTGCTACAGAGCAATGTATATTGCCTCGTGAAAGAATAATTTTTAGCTTATAAGTTTACAGTGCTGTATGTTCTGCATTTGTAATCCCTGAAAAAAAATTTTTTTGATCTCCTAGAGTTTGCTTTTATGAAGGGAAGCAAGAAAATTTAGAATTTATTTAGTGTATGACTGGAGAATGAAACTGTTCTTTCCATTTTGTCATAACTTTAATCCTTCTTTATTACCTGATACAAAAAATGTTTCTAAAGTCAATTAAAAAAAATGGAACTCTTGCAACAATCAAAAATTTTCATTTGATATTAGTTATTATGAAGAATTAATTATAAATCTGTATAAAAATCTTATCTCAGAATATTGCAACACAAGTAACCCCCTACATAATGGTACACGATAAGAAGTTTCAGTCTGACATGGCAAGATTGATTCTGCAAATCCTCATGACATGGTG
>JAPDSC010130101.1:210640-272701 GCA_026290005.1 Latrodectus geometricus
CTGCTTAACATAATTTTTGCTTAATATATTTAAAAAATAAATTGTTTAAAATTATTATTAAAAGAAGTTATGCAGATTACGGTCTTTTATATGTATAAATATATAAATTTATCATTTATAACTTTATTCTCAAGTTATAGTTGAAATTTTCATTCACAGCTTCACATGCTTCAAGGTACTATTAATATTAGATAATGTTCTATGTCAATTGCATGATACAAGTCATCCCAACAATGGAAGTGTTCTTACCATGTAACATTACTTTATTGCTTGCTCCAACCATTGGATTCCAGTGGTTTTGATGTCTTTAAAGCTTATTATGTCAAATCATTTCAGCAGATTTTATAAACCAGTTGGAAAACAATTGTGAACTATGCATTGTATTGGCATGGTATCATTATTACCATGGGAATTAAAAATATCATTAAATACATCCCTGAAGTAGATAATACCATCTCCTGTTAAAATAGAAAACATTTGAATATTAGAAAATAAAGTTGCAGTCACGAGAATTTGCTGAATCAATCAAAGTCAAAGATTTAGTGGATATGGATGGATTTTAAGGGCATTCAAGACATATTAATGGAAGAAATTGATGAAGCACATTTGATAGCAAGTGCATCTCAAACTGGAAATCATATTGATAATGATAACAATAGTATTAATGTAGCAAAGTTAATAATTAACATTAAAAAATTAGAAGTTTTAAAGTATATTTTAAACAATATAAAATGTTTATTCAACAAATCTTTGAAGTGTAATGTCCCCTTTTTTGTACTGGCTTTAGAACTTGATTGCATTTAACAATATTTTCTTAATGCTTACCTGTTTTTAAAAAAAAATTTTATGTTTAGAGGTATGCTGATTGAAGACAATAATTGCATTATAAAATTTTTGAGGTTGGGAATGAAATTAAACAAAACACATGAATAACATCAACTAATAACTAAACTTTATCATTTTTTTTACTGGAAAAAGCAAGAAAATTATTTAAAAGCATTGAAAAAATAAAATTGTTTTACAATCATAATTTTAATGAATTATGTATTAAATGAAAAGGGGTTTCAGGTGCACACTAATTTAATTGTAACATACAATGAATGAAGTCTATATGAGACATTTGTATTTCTTGCTATTATTTATCCTGTATTATTTAATTATCTAAATTTTACCTAGGTTATCTTTTCAAATTTAATTATACCTACTTTTACGTAAAACAAAGCTGTGAGTTGAACTGCAATTTTTTATTGCATGTTACTAAAGGTGTCACTCATTATTAAGTTCTATCAATTTATAAAATCCACTTATTTGGAAAACATTATATATTTTATAATTGCACTTTTAGAGTGGAATCTAAACCTATGATGGAATTAGCAATTTCACATAATCATGGAGTTATTATTGAAATGGTATGGTGCCCATATGGTTGTTGGGAAGATCCACTTGAAGTCTCACTTGGAAATGATATGCCAAGACTTGGACTACTTGCTGTAGCTTGCTCAGATTCTTATGTTAGAATATATAGGTATTTATAAATTCTGTGCATTCTACAGAATATTTCTTTTGTATATTATTATGAATTTTAAAATGTAATATATTTTTCAGAACTCACTAAGATTTTTAATAATAATCAAATTATAAAATTTTCTTTGGTGATTCATTAAGTACTGAAAATAGTATAAAAATTATAGATAAACTACAATATTTTTTAAATTGTATGTGAATGCATTGAAGAGCTATTCAAAATAGTTAAAATTTTTTGAATTCCCAAATTATAAATGAGTGGGCTATTCCTTGAAAGTTTTCTACTTGTATTTAATTTATTACGTTTATAAAGAATTTTTTATTATACCAAGATGTAATTCTTATCTGCATAAGATTTCTGATTGCCATCACAATATTTAAAGCTCCCATTAATATTATGCTCTAGATTTCTTTTTGCATATCTTTTATTTTAAAAAATAATTAGACTACTTTACTTTTTTGATGGAAGTAGGAAAAAGATTTTCTTGAGTAAGTGTCTGAAACAGTATTTTATTATTGTTAAACCTAGGAGCTTAAACATTTTTAACAACTTCTCAATTCATTTTTTAATGTTACAGCTCTTATTCTTAAAAATTAATTTTTTACTTCTATATTTGTGATTAAAAAAATGTAATTTATGAAAAATACATCTTTACAGAGAGGGGGGGGGAAATACAGCTTATTTGATTTATATCACATAAATTGTCAAAGTAATTGTTTAGTTCCCAATTAGGCAAAATATTCTTTCATAAAATTTTTCTATAATATTAAATATAATTTTAAGTATAATTTGCTTAAAATTAAATTTTATTTTAATAAGATTTTACTGGAAATTATATTAAATTTTAATAAGATTAAAGCAATTTTGTGATTAGACCTTTTTAACTCTAAAATATTAAAATAATTGTTCCATAGAATATTTAATGATCAAAATTAATTTATATTTCTAATACTTAGAATATGTTATCTTTCTTGAAAAAGTGATGTGTGTTAGTTTAATTAATTATATATGTTATATATATATTAGGTTGGGGAAAAAGAAATCCATTATTTGCACGTGAATTTTATGTACCTTCTTTTGGATTCGCTTTGTAAAAAGGTTTAAAACAGTTTTCATGTAGATTTTTAGGTCTTGCGCTTTACTACTGCTGACTTGCGGTCAACTTCGACCATTTTTTTATATTTTACAGACATTTTCGACGATGCCGAGGTGCATCTCTAACATCAAAAATACTCGAACGGAATCGACGAAACAAAAATTTTACGTAACTGGTTGTTACAGTCTTATATAGGATGATAAACACCTTTCACAATTTTAGCCACCTGGCAATCGTTTTCGCCGTTACAAGAGAAAAACGAAAGTGTATCGAATTTTCTGTTTGTTGTTGTTTTCCATTTTTAAAATATTTTACTCGTAACTGAATTAATCAAACAAAAAACCGCAAGAGGATATTTTAGTGTCAAATGTCAGCTTTCCAACGATAATAAATTTGAAATTGTTTGATATATACCTCAAGAGATATCGATCACTACAGACGCCTACCGAAAAATAATGGATTACTTTTTCCCCAACCTAATATATATATATGGTATTAAAATAAAAATTTCTAAAAGATTAAACAAAAAAATATTTTAAATTATTGTTGATTGTATAATGAATATTAGTAGAGCTTTTAATAATTAAGTATTTAATTTACAAATTTAAGGCAAGGTTACAATAGTGTAATTTTAATAATTTAGGACAGTACTATTTATATAGCAACGTTTTACTCAAAAAAAAAGCTGAAATAAAGTTATAATTACTACAGTTGACAAATCTGATAGAATTTACTTTTATTTATAAGTTTAAAATTATTAAAATGAATTAATTTCAACAAAACTTCATGACACAGTGTTTTGTGATAAAATCAGTGTAATTAGTAAAATTGTATAAATAATATATTTACATTAGAATTGAATTATTCTTTATATAACAAATTACATTTTCTGAATGCTCTTCAAAAAATCTTAAATTTAGGTTTATTGCATGTCAAAATAAGTGTTGTATGAAAGTGCAGAATTTATTTACAAAAATTGTTAAATAAAGTTTTAATATGGACAAAAATCACTAATATTAATAAATACTAGATACTAAGTATTAAATTAGCAATAATTAATGTAATTTCTCTGTAAAAAGTTTTGATTAAAATCTTTTCACTAATTTATCTAGAGAAGGATTTATCTTAAACTTTAAGATGATTGATATTTCAAATTTATAAACAAGAGAAGTAAGATAAATTTAAAAAAAGTTGACCTTGTTAAATAATTTTAATTTAAATAGCAATTACATATAATTTCAGTATATAATTCATAGGCAAGTAAGAAGTTATATTATATAGTTATAGGCAAGTAAGAAGCAATATTAGGTCTTTTATTTAATATTCTAAACTGTATCAAATTCTAAATTTAATTTACTTATTGTATTTCTTCATATTTATTTTACTTGAAGGGTGTAGATGCAAGCTTTATGTATTTAATTCATTTAGTATTTGAAACGATTTTGCACTCTGATGAGAAATGTTTTTTCTTTTTTATACATTGGATTATTTAAATAACTGTAATTTTATGTAAATGTATAGTTACATTTTATCATATTGATTATATACATTTTTAAAAACTAAAATAAGATTTGTTTTAAATCATATATAATAACAACTTTTAACAAATTTCACTTTAATCTTAAAATATCTAGCAACGAATCTTGAATTTTAATGTTTCTCTTACAAATGTTGTCATCAATAGATTTTCTTATTGATAGAATGATTAACTTTCTTGTAACTGTTTTCGTTAAAAATAAGTCAGCTTTTCCCTTTCTTTTCAATTAATTTTTTTCAGTCATTTGAATTTTTGATGATAGTTAACTGAAAAATAAAAATCTAAATGTTTATTTCTTATAGAACTTGAATTTTTGTTTTATTGATATAAAATATAGATAAAACTAGTAGCTTTAAAAAGTATTAACAACTATCGTTTAGTTTATATTTTTTCTCTAACCCTTGTACTTGATTGTAAAATTTTTAATTATGAATCGTCTAATCTATTTTATTTGAATGACCTATAATAGAAGAGTTAATTAATTCTGCTGTTATTAATATTTATACTTTAACATTATATACTTCTTTCAATTATTTTATCATCATTTTTAACTTATATGTCAGCTTAATACTTCTTTTCATACATTTTTATGTATATTTTCTATAACCAATGTGATATAAATTACATACGTTTTAATACCATTTTTATACCTTAATTTCTTTTGTAATGTTGAAAAGGTACTGGTTTTTAAAATGTAAATTACTCTATTGCATAATGTAATAGAATGACAGTGAAAGCACAGGTTTTGCTCTTTCATTTAATAAGATCTTTATTTTGTATGAAATGTACTTCATGGTTAATGAGAATTATGTAAATAAATTGAATAGTATTTAGCTATTATGTTTAATTACAACTAAACTTAATTTTTAAGTAATTTCAGTGCTTCTGTTGTTAATATCAACATTAAATTTTCTTGTGAATTTCATTATTTCCTAATAGTATGTAGCATTTTTAGTATCAATGTCAATAAAATCAGGAAAGGTAAATCAAAGTTTTTTTTAAGTTGCATATTCTGAATATCATCTCTTATGTGTTTCTTAATAGAACATGTGATTCTGCTTCCTGTCTATAAATCTATGGAGTAAATACTTTTGAATGTTCTGGATATTCTTCTTTACAATACCAATAATCATTAATATAGTTCAGTTGTCATACAGCAATTAACAAGTACTTTATAACAGCTTTCAGCTACTAATTTACTTCCTATACAGTATCAAATCTCATAAATTTCATTTCACACTATTGTTATTAAGTGTATAAAATAATTTAGAAATGGTATAAATAATGGCATATTTTTAATATATATATTGAGCTATTAATGATACAAGACAAATTTGGTTCCATCTGTTTACCAAGATTTCTATGGTTTCCTTAAAATTTCAAGAAATTTATTATTATTCTAAGTCCTGTAAACTTTTTAAATTTTGAGTTGACTCTTAAAATGATAAATAACTCTTGAGAAATTTTAATTTTCTTATTTGACAGTTTTTGTTGAAACAAAATAAGTTTCGAGAAATTAAATTTTTAATGAGTTAAACTGAAAATAATTTTTATATTAGTCATTAGTGTTCCTACACTAATGACTAATAGATGAGTAATATAATAAAAACGTAATATAAATAAAATTTTCATAAATTAACATAAGATGGATAGTTGCTATTAATAATGATAAGGATTTTAGTGTTGAATTCTAATGTCTTTTGGTTTAGAGTAAAATTGTGTAGATTGATAGCATTTGTGAATTTGGCTTAAATGTCAGCATTGTATCCAGTTTCTTTTAGTTAATTGGTAATGAAACATAAAATATATGTTTCTCATATGCTATATATATATATATATATATATATATATATATATATATATATATACATAGAAAAGGAGAAAGTGATTTATATTTCTGTTATAAATCTTTGAAAAGAACTTCGTGATTTTGACATAAGTGGAGATAACTTCTTTCATTTTGAAATCCAATTTCTTCCACTTTTAATTTTGTGTTGGTTCTGTCTATAATGACTATTGAACAGTCTATTTATGTTAGTAAAGACTAATAAAGGATTATTTAAAGTAAATATATATTTTTAGATTTTACAAATAAATCCTTGATACTTCAAATACCATACATCAACATTTTTACCATCTCAATTTTTCTAGTATCCTTTCTCATTGCTAATTAAAAATAGTTAAGTAGAAAATTTAAACCTTTTCTTTTTGGTAATGAATGTTCCCAAATGGAGATAGAATATATGAGTGATTACACTTTTGAAATTTCATTTAAAAGCAAGTTTTGTATAATGAAAAATCCTTGTTGTGACAATTATCTGTTTATATTTCTCAAGTTACATTGCAAAAAAGTTATTGCTTGGAGAAGATTATCTTGAAAAACAAACAATTCACTGTATTGAATTTCTAGCTTGATCACTAAACCTGAATCTCCAAATGTTTGAGATGTTTTAGTTAGACAAATTCCTTCCCAGATCTTTACTAAAAGAAATCATTGTTTTACCAGAACAGTGGTTTTTTTTACTATCAAACTTATTGACTTCTAGTTGGTAACTTTTCACATTTCTTCTCAGGGTAATAATAAATGTTGAATTTTCTTTTCCTATGTGGTAATTTTGAATCTTATCAGGCCCCTAACTACCATGATTGAACTTATTAAAATGCAGTGCTTCAGATTTGATCCTATCTTCTGTTGAATAACAGGAGAGAAATGTTGCTCTTTTATTTTATACATGCATGTCAACTGAAGTAAATGGATATTTGAAGATGTTTTGTAACTGCTATTAAGGTGTCCAGATTGCAGTTTAAGTTTTTTAATGAAGTTTACCACAGACTAATGGTAGGTCCATGCTTTTTTAAGTAAAATATTTGTGGTTTAATTGTTAGATATTTGAATAATAAGAGGATATATTTCTGTATTAAGTATTTTTGCCTAAGTGGCATATGTGTTTGAATTTACCAGGTTTCCTTCTTTGCAAAACATAAATATAAGAAAAAGAAGTCCCATCTAGAAGTCAACAAAAGATGGATGTTTAAATGCTTTAAAATATCCTTTCACTGTTATCTACTATGCTTTACTCAAGCTTCTTTTATATGAAGGAATCCAAGTCTTACAGCTGCTATATTTTCGGCTCCTCTTAATTATCTTGTGTTGACTTTCTTCACTGAGAGATAGTTAGATTAGAAATTACTACTTTATTTGTTAGAATTTTTCAAAGAAAAATGTTTAAATTATATATTTGGTCAGACATATTTAATATTTATTAAAATAAAATTAAACTGCAGATTAACTTTTTGCAATAAAGCCTCTTACAGGTAATGAATGGTTGAACAATAAAAATTTACTTATACTAGGTTTTTAATATGTGTTTAAAAACTTACTTTCCTGATGTATTTCGAAGATTGTTTAAACATTTTCTTCGATGTTTTTAATATCTACATTTAATTTTATTAGTTTCCAAAAACTTTTTCTGTCAGTGAATTGACGGGTTTATCTATGATAAACTTTTTCCCATAAAATATCTTTTATATTTCCTGGGGAAATAAAATATGTTGCAAAAATAAGTTAATTTGCTTGAAAAATATCCGATATCTTTATACTATAGAATTATTTACATATAAATAAGTCTATAATATGAAGATATAAGTTTTAACAAGTTTAATTCAGTTTTTACTTGATTGCTAATAAGTCCCAAAAATTTACCACAAGTATTTACAAATTTATATTTGGCTTTGGCTGCTATATTTTTGTGGAAAATTTCAAAAAATTCGATCCTCTTAAGTATTCTCTACGGATTAAATTATCTTTTTTCTTAATAAAAAATATGCTATCATGACTTCTAAATTGTAATTCTAAGCCACGTCATGCTTTTCATAGTTTTTCAATATTTCTCTTAAACATGATATTGTTTCCTGTAATGGTTGAGCATCTGGAATATCTGTTCCATTGAATTTGATTCATCATTCCCTCCGAGATATGTATTATTTGAGATTTCTAATTCTGATAATGTAATATTTTATCTTCAAATTTCCAATTCAATTATTAATTGAGACATTAATTTTAAAGAGCTCTTGTATATAAAATAAACTTAATACCATATTTTCCTGTATATAATCTGAGGATTGTGTTAAAAAAACTTTTAAATTTTGTTGTTCATATTATACGCTGCCGTGGATAATCTGATAATTTAAAAAAAAAAATTCACCCTCAGAAAACCTTACAAAGTGTTTTGAAAGCAATGGTGTTTATGTTTCATAAAATAAGTAACAGTTGATACCACAACTTGGTTGACTTTTTTCAGCTGTAATTAACATTGTCCAAACACATTTAAGTCCTAATTTGTTTTCTCAGAGATGTGACTATTGCTATTCGCTAACGTCATTTCCCATTTTGTCTTGACATGAGCTGTTTTGTTCTAAAAATATACAAATTTGTATAGCGGGGCATGCGAGCGAAGCATATATGTACACAACAGATTTTAAACTAAAAGCTATACAAAATGCTAATAAGAAAATGGCAACAAACTTGTTACTGTAAAATAAAAAGCAAAACATTTGCTATACAAAAGAAAACATGTAATCAATGTGAGATCCATTTCTCTCATTTTAGAAGTTGTTTGCAACAATATTGATAAGTTTTACTAGAATCTTGGAATTATTGCTCTATGTTAATCTCATGCTTTCATTTCTGTCTATTGCTCTTTATGATGAGGAGGATCCTAACAGATCTTTTGCATAATAAATAATTTTCCTGTATAATTTATTATATTTTTAATCATATTGTGTATTTTTATTTTATGTGACACCCACATTATCAGCAGTATATATTTTCAACTATTTGTTGCAAAAATTTATAAGGATTATCCGCCGCTGAGGATTATATACAGGAAAATATCTTACTTTGAAAAGGTAGAAGTAAACATCTTTTTCTTTGGAATTTCAGCTGAGTTTTTTCATAGTTCCATTTGGTTTCTTTAGAAAAGAAAAAGTCACAAAAGAAAAAAACTATTTCAGTAATAAACTTGATCTATGCCTTTAAAAGTAATTTCAATTACTTACCAATGTGTGTTCCAAATACTTTTTTGTTTGTGTTCAAGAATGTAGTCAATAGCATTTTCATAAATTGTCCCTCTAAACATTTCATTTATTTCGATGACTACATTAAAAATTTATTGAATTCTCTGATTCTTCCACTTTCACACTGTCTTCTATTAATAGCCTAATGTTACAGAATTTGTTCTAAATTATATATTGTATTGTTGCCTATCTATCTACCAGTAACTAAAGACTTTCTTTTTTGTCTTGATTGCCTTATTTCGTATGAACTCAATTTTATGTATTAAATATGTTTGATGTTTTAACTAGTTAAAATTTTGAAATTTAATTTCTCAAACATAAAAATTTCAAAATATTATGTTTAACTATTAAAACTTAATGCAAGTATGTCTAAGTATCATGTAATGTATGGTTGCAGAAACTTGTAAATTATAATTATAAAAAATTTTGTAAATTATATTTGTATTTGTTATTATTTTCACAACATTTAAATGAGATAAAAATAAGAATTTAAATTTCATATTCAATTAATTTTAATTAATTTAGAATAATTTAAATTTCTATTGGTTGCTAAACAACAAATAAAAATACAAAAGGGATATGGTTTGTGGGTTTTATCTCACCTTGAGATTTAATGCTTGTAGTCGTTTGGAATCCACTTTAAACCATAGATCCCTGTCTAATTAGGTCTTATGGGCAAAAAATGACTGCTGAGTCACAAAAAAGCAAACAAATCCATACTTTGCATTCCAAATCCTTCAAGTGAAGTTCAAGCATAATTATCTTGTTATTGATTTCTAGTTAATATGATGAAATCAAACTCCATATGTCCAAAAACGTTTTGAAAAACTAAAAATCAAGACATTTGGAAAACACCTCATCCAATTTAAAATTAATGCACTTTAAAATATGCTCAGGTAAATCCCTATAAGATTTACATTTGGTGCAAGTCTTTAAAACTTTTTGTCTCTGCTCAAAAGTGAGAGACTTCTCTCTTCTGCAAATGATGAGCGACAAGTCTACTGACATCTGTTGCCTTTAAAAAAGATAGCACCCCCAGAGCTCTTTCTAGAATATGAATGGTGTTTTAGAGGAAGTTTCTCCAGTTTCTATTTAATTCTTTTTTTCTTTGAGAAAACTTCACTGAAACACTTACCTGGTTGAGAAATAGAAAGAGAAACTGCTTTTGCCCGAATATCAGCCATCTTATTGCTAGAAACACCAACTTTAAATGGTACTTATTATGGACTTCAAAGTTATTTTTCTGTTGATAATAGTTAAAATGGACATTATAGCTTCGTCCCCAACCTCATTTATTTACTAAGGTGTGTAATTAAGGATCTAACAGTGATTTTTCAGATAATTGTTAAGTCTGGCTCAGTAATACCTTCAACAAAAATAAAGCCAGTTTCATTTGCAATAAGCTGTGACTTGAACACAGAATTTTTCCATTTGATGCAATATTTAGAAGTAAGAATTCTGTTGAAAACACTACTACCAGAGTTGCTTTGATCACTCCTACCATCTGTGTACCTTTGAAAAGTGTCTGTTGGAATGTGGCTGATCATTCGGAGAGCCGTTTGTTTCATAAATTTGGAGTTATCAACGTATTTTCTTGTCAGGTACATTAGTTCAGTATGAAAATATATGCCTTTGAATTCCATTGATAAGCCTATAACACAACTTCAGAAGGTGATGTTCAATCCAACCAGAAGGTAACAAACTATTTGCAAAACTGCTAGGGAGAAGAGACTATCTCTTTTCAAAATTTTATAGGTTCCAGTTCCTGATGTAGGAAACTGTTACATTCTGGTTTCTATTACTGAATTATCTTTCAGCACATTGAAATTGTTTTGTGGTTTTCTGTATATTTTCTATCATGAGCTCTTGTTCTTGCATAAATTAGTCTCTTTTTGTAGTTTCAAATGGGTTATCATAATTGTTTCAGTTAAAAAAATCTATCCATTGTAATTGTTAAACAAGCATTTCATTGCCCTCTAGTGAGAAGCTGAACTAGCAACTGAATGGTTATCACTCTGGCTTTCAGTTGACATTTCATTGGTTGAGTTCCCATTTTGAAAATGGATGTTTATAATGGTTTGAAGTCCTCCTTAAATTGTAGGTTTTAATCCATTATCCCTTGTGTTGGCTTTAATCGTCAACCCAACTAAAATTTCTATTTATAAAATTGAGTCAGTTGTTTCCTTTTTTTTTTTTATTCTAAACTAGTGAAAAAACTATGGTTTTACTAAAAAGCAATCAAATAAATGAATTTTTTCTAATCTACTGTTTTTGTGACCAAAATACACGAAATGTTGTGTTAATTGATTCAAAAGACAAGTAAATAGCTGAATGTTAAAATTCTAGGGTTCAATTGATTGTTGGTTTCGTTCCTAGCTTCGGTGTGGATTTGAGTACACTTAAAGCTGTAGATCCTTGTTGAATAAACCCTAGTGTACTAAAATTCACCAAGCCTGGCACCCTCCTCAAGACTTTTTCACTTATGAATTATCCAGATATATTAACATAATTGCTCTGATAAAGCATTAATGAAATTGCTATATTAAGTTACTAAATTAGAATACACACAGTAAATTCTATGTTAAATTTTTTTCTTAATTGAAGGACACTATCTTTATTCAAATTTTCCCAAATATCATGTCACTATGTCAGTGAAAAAAGCTAACGTATTGTAAGAAACTAGGTAAACTATCATTATTGTGAAAAGTTACCAAAATAATTTTGTTATTTGATCCAGTTTTACTAGATTAATGAACATAGTATTTTGACTCATGATTATGATTTGATCTTTTATATATACCATTAAAACTAATTTATTTACTATTATGGAAATTTACCTGATGTATTATGCATTTCTTAAAGTTCTTTTAGTATTAGATACCAAAAATTATATTTTTGGTTCTACAAGTAATGTTTATCATATATTCATGCTCTCAGCAAAAAAATATGTTACAATAAAAATTTTTTAAATTAAAATTAACATTAGGTATACAGGGTGCCTCATTTTGATTTATTTTAAATTTATTTGAAGATTGAAAACTGATCACAATTTATATTATCTCTTGTACTGACATTTATCCATTAAACAAGTTAAATCATTTGAAAACTTTTGAAGAAAAGAAACTTATAAATATAATTTTAAAATCTCTTTTCTTCAAAAATTTACAAATATTGAAGTTCTCTATGCAGTTTATTTATGAATCTATGAATATCCTTTATTTTGACCTATCCTTAATAAAATTTTGAGTAAATTGGTTTTATCCATACAAAAGTTACAATAATAAATATGAATATAAGATTTTTATCCAATAAAAAACAGAAAGAACAAAACGGAGAGACAATTGCAGTAAGAAGTATTTGTATGAAAGATGTGTCAAATGAATGTAGAATATTGAAGTAAAATACAAAATATTCTTGAAATGATAAAAAATACTTATATATATATATATATATATATATATATATATATATATATATTCTCTTTTTACTTGCAAAATTATATATCTTTCTAAATGATTGTTTTTCTTTAAATATATCCATGCTTCAACTTGATGCTTGTTAGTAGAGATAAGTACATAAGAAATATCTATAGAGTTAAAGTTTTTGTTCATTTTGCTTGCTGATTTTTAATTTTAAGGATGGAAATTTTAGTGAAAGTAAATGTTATAGTAATTGTAGATTTGAAAAATACTAACTTTTTTAATTTTGTATGTATTTATTTTTTCTGCATAATTTGAGATATGTTAAGAAGTTTAAACATTCCTAGTTTAAATTTTTTAGTGTAAAATGATGTGTACATTGTTTAATAATCTGTTTTTATGGAATTAACCTTATTTTGCTTAAATCTCTTAATAAAATACAAATTAGTATCTTGCTCTAAATCATACTGTATGGAATATAAGATTTATGTTTTATTCATTAAAATGAAAGATAATTGAAATGTTTGTGGTTTCCTTGAAACTGACTATTTATTTCTTATTTTTCTTAGCATTCCTCATCCTAAATTTCTTCCTAGTAGTAACAAATTGCCTATATTTTGTTCATGGTCGTCAGCATTATTACAGCCACTATATAGTCAACCTGGATGTCAACGATCAGTTTGTTGCTCTCTAAGTTGGCAATTGACTGATAAGTGTCAGCGGATTGCTGCAGGTTATGGCAATGGTAAAATATTATTTTAGTGCAAGTTATCTTTGGCTGCTTTATGGAAGTCTTTGATCTTAATGAAAATATTTGCTATTAGTATTGAATTTATGTGATCATTATTACATATTATATGTTTTAATCAAAAGACTCATGCAAAATGTGTTCTTAAAAGAAATAAATTTTATTTAAAAATCATTTTATAAATATGTAACAATATGGGACAGATTCCTTAAAACTTTTAAGTGAAATATCTCTTGTCTTTGAGACTAAATTTTTTGTCAAAAATAATTTTAAAATTATAATAATTTTTTTCTTGCACTTTCAAAATAATTTCTGTGCTTTTCCAGCAATTGAATGTATAGTGTTTCAGCTTTCAGTTCAGCAGCTCCTATCTCTGGCTTGAATGTTTGTAATGGTTTTTAAAAATGGATTGTAGCTACAAATGACTGAAAATTTTTTTTGAATTTATAAGTTAAAAATTCTTAGGTTAATTGATAAATCTTTAAAAATTGCTTTCCATTTTACTTCTATTACATTAATTTTTTTTATCGCACTAAAGTTTTAATTGAAAGGTTCCCAATATATTTAAAAACTACCTATATATATTGAAGATTTACTGTTTAAACTATTGGTAGTGAAATTTTATTTCTATTTAGTTGGAATTAGACATATATAAAACATCAAGTATAAGATACCATGATTTTCTGAAAAATTCCTCATCAACATAAAGCACTAACTATGCTTGAATAAAATGTCTTGCAAATATTTTTATTGTACAGTACTTAGTTTACTTAGACTTACTTAGTTTTATTGAGAATACCATTTCTGTAAACATCACATTTGCAAACGTGATCAAGAGTTTTAAATGAAAGCATAAATTAAAAATTAACTATTATGAAGAAAATTCTTTTTTATTTACTGATACTCTTATATTTATTCATTGTTAAAAGTGTCCTGAAGAATATTGTAGTAATAAGGTAATAAAGTGAACAAGAATAAAATGACAAGCTTTAAGTTTGCCAGGTCTTCTGTTTATATACTATACAATCTCTTTATCTTAGAAGCTAATGTCAGTTGTTTTAATCTTGATATTATATACAGTGCTATCCTGTCTTCAATGCTCTTGTTGATTTTACAAATGTGATAGCGATTGTGATATATGAAGATTATATTTTGATGTTGGTTGTGATGTAAGATAAAGAAAATAAGTTAGATTAATCAAATCATCATTTTTCATCATCTTTGATAATTTGACGCTGTATAAATTATTATTTAATGTGTGTTGGAAGATCTTTTCACAGATTGTAAATAATATTCAGATGTTGCAAGTTGAAAATCCAAAAAAATTCCAAAAAAGTATCTGTCCAAAAAAATCCAAAAAAGTATGTTTTAACAGATGTGCATGCTGAAACCACAAGTGTAATGATTATTGATCAGTAATGATTAAACTCAAATGTGGTATGAAAAATATACCATAGAGTGATGAACAAACAAAACTAAAACTACTAATTTTTAAAAAGAAAATATCAAAGTTCTTGGTTATTTCAGTAAAAAATAAGTTTCCCCCATTTAATGTTCTGAAAAACTGTTGGATCACACATTACAATACTTAAGTTTTTAAATAGTACTAAGTTTGTGGGGGGTTTTTGTGAACTATTATATTAAAATGATATTTTCAACACACACCAACTTTAATGTTGTATAATAATATTTATTTTTTGACATTGTTAAGAGATTAATTTTCTCTAAAACGTATAATTTAATATATGCACCAAATTTAAATTAATATTGTACCTTTTTCCATTAATATATCATTTTGTTTGTAGGATTAGTTGTTAAAATGATTATATAAACTCAAAGAATATTCTCTTTAATTTATATTTTTTAAAAAGTCATCTATGATGTTTTAAACATTATTTTGTTTTGATTTTTTTGTGTATACCAATAGTGAGTTATGAGTTATTGATTTTGAGATCGGTTTTTCTCCCAGTTCAGAAAGAATTTTATTTGAAACTTTTTTTTTGCTTTTTATTTTTTTGCACAGTGAAATTAATTAGAAATTCTTTAATATTTATGCTTCAGCAAACTACTAAGGTAAGCTCTAAGTTTTCAATTGACTTAAAGTTTACCTTTAAAGTAGGAGGTAGAAATGTTAAGTAGGTAGATTAAAGAAGGAGGTTAAAGTATGTACATTTAAAGTAGCACTTAGAGTTTACCTTCCAAAAGGAAATTAATGGAGTAATGCTTATACTTCACTTATCTCCTTTTGAAACATTGTGAACTAAATATTTTATATTATATGATGCATAAATGTTCACTGTAAAATGTACTTTTAATCTAGGTTTGATATACATTTGGCTTCTTAACTCATCAGCTACTCTACATCTTCACACATCAAATGAATTTCAAAAAGCTATTACTCCCTACTTGGTTTTTCAAGCACATGGATCACCTGTATTAAGTGTAGCTTTTGCACCTATTACTGGAAGTCGCTGGCTAGTTAGTTTTAGTTTTGATAAAACTCTGAAATTTTGGAATTTATCAGAAACAAGTTAGTATGCATTTTCTTAAAGAATACCTATCATTTTTTAAATCATGAGTGATTTTCTGTTTTTTCAAATTAAAGTTTGATTTGATTTACAGTTGTTCCATGTGCTTCAATAAAAAAAGGGTATGCTGGAGATGCTCATTGGGCTGTACATTGCTGTGACGTATTTGGTGGTCTGTATGGTCAAAGGTAAAATGCTGATTGTTCTGCATATCTTGTAAATACTAAAGTTTTTACTTCTCATATTATTGACAGATGTCATTGATTCATCACCTTACCTTTTGTTGGAATGTTTCTGACAAGCATGCAGTATTTTTTCCTAAATAAAAAGTTTTGATTTTTTATTCTCAATAGAGAAATGCGAATACAACAATTGATCATTTTAAAAATTTGTTTTGAGCTTTTTAAATGTCATAAATCATAAATTTTGCCTCTTAGGATATCAACATGGTTTTACCATTTCAGTATGATATGTTCAATTTGGAAGTCTCATTTTATCAATTCGAGTTTTAGGAGACTGCTCTACTAATCTGAAGGGAATGTTATATTATGGTCCATTATAAATATTGTTTCACTTGATTTGAAAATCATAACGGTACTACCACCATTCCTATTTTCATAAAAACCTTTTGGGGGGGGGTATTTTGTAATACTGATATATATCTTTATTACATACATAAAAAATATGCAACATGATTAAAAACAAATTGCCTCTGTTAAAATTATTTTACTTATCACTTTAGAAGGAAAATGACCATTCTTTATAACTTTGAAAGTAAAAGAATTTTGTTTGAAGGAACCAGGCCAAAATTAATCTGCTATGATGTATGAAAGCTTTTATTCACAATTTATATACTAAAATATTTTCTTATCTTATCCAGAAAATTTTCTTCGGTTACTTATTAGAAAAGGTTTATTTAAATGGGAAAAGAAATTCATGCATGATACATTCTATTATTATAACAACTGATGTCTAATTTTGTGATATGCATGGGATTTTGGCGGAAGATAACAATGAATACTTGCATTCCAGATATAATGCAGCCTGTTGAGTTGTCTGAAGGATAACCAGTATGGAAAGAATAGTTTAATAAATCTTGTTTAAGTGAACAAATGAATTTATACATTTCAAGTATTTCAATTCTATCATAAAGTAATGTAATATTTTAGGAATAAGGATTAGTACCTGCATTTTTATGATAGTAGTTATGCCATCAATGCAGTATTTTTAGTTATTCTGTGTATTATTCACTACTATGAGTGGTTTAGTTTTCATCAAAATCTTTAATTAATTTTTGAATTAACTATGCATCCTTAAGTTCCTTCATTAAAATTACTAATATCTGGACACTTGAGTATTAAGGAACAGTAGCTAATCGTCCGTGTAGTCAATAGTAAACCATGTAAATATAAAACTACTGAACATAAAATGTGTGTTAATTAGTAATAATTTATCACATGAATGTATAATTGTGTAAAAACTAAATGCTATGTAATCGGAAAGACAGATTTATGATGAAATATCTCTCATTATACTGTGGAAAACTAAAGAACGTTTTCTCTTACTCACATCTTTATGTTTACTTGATATCAAATATTTTGATATCAAATTTAATGGAGTCGCAAAGGGGAATACCATTTACAGATCCAGTTTGAATGTTAAATCTTGTTTGTTTGTTAATAAATCTTGTTTGAATGTTAAATCTTGTCTTAAAATCCAGTTTGAATCTTAAACTCTTATTCAATTTTAATCTTACCATAGTATACGATGCTTCTCTAAAAGTTACTTTGTTATCGCCTTTTTTTGGAGTATAAGTTGTAATACATATAAAAAAATTTACATTTGTTTTCACTAAAATCAAAAATGCTGTACCTGATGGAAATTTCACATATTATTATACTTATAGTTAAGTATTCACTTTGAAAATAATACCCATAGTACCAGACTAGTTTATTACATGGAAAACCACTCTGAATAAAAACTATTTGATTTGGCTTCATAATTATTAGCAAAAACTCTTATAAACACTACTGAGGCCTCTCTTGTTTTTTTAGATGTAGTTTGTGTAGCTAACATGACTGAATGTCTATTTCATATTCATAAACAAGCTCCGTAGTTTCTATATATATTATTATCCTACATAAATTTATTAGATAATGAATTTTATAAGTCTTAATTCACAATTATTTAGTTTTCACTGTAAATTTGGTATACATTTTTTATTGGAGTTTGAATTTTATATTTTATTTCTTGGAAATTCTGGATACCAGGATTATCAAAGTTGTCTCATATATTTTGAAATCTGAATAAAGCGTATTTCAGCCTTTAATGTTCCAGTCAAATATCTTTTCTATATGACAAAAAAGTGGATTTAAAAAATAAGGATTGAAAAAAACAAAACTATTTCTTATTATCAAGGAAAATAATCTGTCTCTGATTTGATGAGAACAAACTATATGGGAAAACAAAGCAAAATATTTGTTCAAAAATTTTTTAATGTTGTGAAGAAAGTAGTTGTTTTCTGCACTGTGTTATTGTTAGATATTTTACATGATGATCAATTTAGCAATTTATTAGCTTTGAATCATTCATCTCAAGAGAAATCTTTTGAATATACAACAAATTGATAAGATTTGTAATTTCTGTAAAGATATCATAGATATTTTTCAAGTTGATATGGAATTACATTAATGCAGACAGAAATGTAAAAGATTTGAATCTAAGTTTGTTCAAAATTAATGAATGTAACCTTCATTTTCAAGTATGAAATTTTCCATAATGTTAATCCTCATCAAAATGCTTACATTTGCTGTTACTATTTTGTAACAACATAAAAACTCACTTTAATATAATGATTTAAAAAGTTTGTTGTTATTGCAAGCATTTTATATCTTTTTCATTGAAGATGCATTTTTTAATTGAAAATACTTTAATGACTACTTGTTTTTGAATCTTATTTATGTTGTAATTTAAAAATTTCAAAAGTAATTGCATTAAGACAAACCAATTTAAAGACTTAGATAGTGTTTCCAAGTAGATAAATTTCTTTGAAATGTTATTTAATATTTAAATGAGAAATTTTAAGCTCTTATGAAACTAAAATGATTCTATTATGAAATAGCTATATAATCGATACTATTTTGAAGAATAAATGCAAAATTTCTTCTTTTGTGAAATTGTGATAATTCTTATGTTAGATATTTTTCAAGTTAATATTTTATAAAAAAAAAATATTTTTTTTAATATTGTTTGCTATGTTTATCCCACATAAAGCAAAAAAGTAATTTCCTTTTCTTTAAACTTAGTTACATGTTGAAAATCTGATTCCCTATAAATATGTGATGTAATATTTTCAGTGAAATTGTAATACAGAATTCAAAATCGCTGAAATGCAGTTTATATTTGAACTATACAATTGAATATTGACAATGCAATTAAGCATAGAATTTAATTTTATTTAAGGAAGATTTATTTTGAATATGAATCTTTATAAATTCCCTAAAATTAATTCATGTAATAAGATCTTATTAGTGAATTTTTTTATTAACTAAATAATAATCTATTATTTTCATCCTCATTCTGTTAACATATTGTAAACATTATATATTTATATATGATAACAATTTATAACCATACACAGGATTATAACCATAAACAGTTATGGCATAAATACATAATTTGTTTTTTCTAATCTAATATGTTTTATATATGTCTTATCTCAATATAAAAATTCTATAATTCTTTGTTAGAAAGAATTTTTATTAAAAATTTAGAGTATTTCATGCAAAACAAGCTTTTTAAGAAATGACAAAAATTTTGAGTTTTTGTGTAGTAAATTGTTTAAATTGCTGTAATTACATGTTTCAAATCTGTTGGTAATTGTTCCAAAAAAGTATTTTTTAAAGTCATTATAATTTATTTAGTTTGACATGACATTCTTAATAACATTATCATGAGTTGTTCACTTTAACTTGAATTTATCATTCATATGTTGCACAATTTATTTTCAATTGGATGTTTTGCATTTAACAACAATTTAAATTCATTTTATGTACATCTAGATAACAATATCAGTATACATATTATAAAAGTGATATCTCTTAATAGAAATCCCTTATAACTTACAAATTCTCTATTCATATTATCATATCTTTTATTATAGTAAGCCATTTGTTAAGGAGTGTGGCTATGAAGCATATCCAGTTGGTCATTTATTTGATTTATTGCCTACTTTTACTGTAAGTTTTCCTTTTATTTATTTTTCTTCTAAATTGAATTATAAAGTTAAATAACAGTTTATTTATAAAATAATTTGCTATTCATTTTTATAGATTAAACTCAATGTTATTCATTTGTTCTTAAAATACATTAAAATTTCTTTTGTGCTGCAATTTGAGCATTGATAGATTTTTGTTTTGTTTGTTTATTCTACAAAAAAAATTTAAAAATTTTATGTAAGATTATGAAAGTTAATGTAATTGCTTATTCATTAATTATGTGAGCCACTCACTACACACTCCACGTTACATCATACATAAAAATATGTATATAATTTAAATGTTCTTTATTTGGCATGCAGCAAAATTAGTTGATTTAAAATGTATTTTTAAGAATCTAATAAAAGCACTCCTTTGATAACTCGATAATGATAATACAATTATTGGATTCATTTTCAACTTGATTAAAGTTATGTGATATCAATATGTTAAGAGCAGGAGTCACACTAAATAAAATAAACATATTTTGCTAAAACTCAAGAAGTTTAATGAAAATAACAAAGAGTATTATTTGATATGGAAATTAATTGCATGGACACATGCAGCATCAATATCTTTGTTATTTTTACTGAATTCATGGTATACGAAATTCATTCTACTGGTTCAAAGCTTTGTTCCAATGGTTAACTGTCTGGTTTTTGGTTCAACAATTTCTTGGTAGTAGGTCTTGATTTTATTAAAATCCATGTCCAAAAAAAAAATTACCAAAGTAGCACACACAAACTCACCAAACTAGACCCACTACAGTCAGTCATCGGACCAACACCTTTTTCAGGCTCCTTGGGATCTGAAACTTCTGCTAAGCTGATTGTGTCAATTCATTCTTGTAAAAACTTCACAAGCAGAGTACAATCTTTTAGTCAGATATTCATGGTGAGCTTCTCATGTGTGAAATTAGACCAACCCTTGTACCCAATATTTTTATTCTAACTTTAATGAGTAATATGTATTATGGACATTTTTGTTTAAATATTGTGATACCTATGACTTCATGTAATTTATGTACGGCTTTATGAGGTTCCTGGTAGAAATTTATAGCGAATATAGAAAAAATTGTAGGGATCAGAGGAATAATGTTTAATTTGAACTCATGTTTTCTGTAAGAATGGATGTATCTTATTTTACTGATGTTACAGTGATTATTGCTGTTCCTACAATGAGTTTTCAGATACATAGCAACTCCACACGGTTCTTGCTTTTAGATATACATCATTTTAATGTGTTTGATTTGTATTTTTCTTAATTAAGAGAATATTACTTGTGTAATATTGTCTAAATCCTTCTTAAGCTATACTCTTTCCCTCTTCATTTCTGTTCAAATTTGGCATCATTCTGATCTCTGGTTTAAATATTATATTTTGAAATTCTAATTACCATCATCCTGTAGAATTTGTGAGTGGGATTTCAGGTACATTAAGATTAAACCTTTCACAGCAGTCATCTTTTCCCCCCCCCCTGTTCAATATTTTTTTATGTAAATGAATGTCAGTTATGTTGTTTAATTTATTGAACTTAATATCAGCCGTTTTCTTTCAGTTAAATAATCATACATTACTTAACTATTCATATAGTACTATGCGCAGTGCAATCATATTATAATTTGTTAACCTTTATGTTTTACACTATGTATCCATTACATAAGGTAACTATAAGCGTCATTGACTGTGAGGGAATAAATTGCAAAGCTTATTAATTATACAAGCATAATAGACAATTTTATAAGTTCATTCCTACATGTTGCTCGTTTTATCACAACAGGTGGTTGTTACTGAAGTGCAACATATTATTTTATCCATTATGTTAGACATAAGGTATTTTTTTCCTCTTTCAAGATAATTTTGGCTGTTATATATTTTATCAAAATCGTGATTTTCCTTATAAGATATTTTATGGTAGTATAATTTTTTACAGAAACTGAAAATTTCAATTTATACAATTACAAAACAAAAACTAATAAGATTTATGCTATCAATTTCTTCTTCCTTGAAGCACTTACCTTTCCTTGAAAATTTAATTGATCTTCTGTTAAAGCATTCATTACTAATTATTAATTTTACTTTAAATAGGCGGATCTAAACATCTATTGTAACTATGAAATTTTAAATTTATTTGATTTGTTGTAGTGCTTATCTTTTACTTCAGCTATAAAGAAATTGCATATGTGAGATTGAATACTTGAGATACTCATTCCTTGGTGGGTGGAAACTTATCACTGATTCAAATAAGGGAATATGCTCTTTTCACCAAAATATTTATTCTTTATTGAATATTTTTAACTTATTTAAAATGATTACTGTATTTTCCTGTATATAATCCACGGGTTATGTGTTAAAAAAGTTACGCTAACTGCACTTCTGATCAGGAGTTTTGTATAAAGTCAATAATGATGCGCTTCCAAAATTTATGAAAAATTTTGTCATTAAATAAAAAAAAAATACATTTTAAAAGAAAAATTGTTCATGAATTTTCTTTTATATATGCAAAACTAGCCATTTATTCAATGATGAAGCATATGTTAATAAACAATAAAAAAAAATAAGAGCAGTCTATACCTAGAATCCAAGTGCTACTGAACTTTGTTACTTAATTTTTAAAATATTAAAAAGATTTTATATATTAATAGCATTATTATCACTTAAAAGATTACTCAGTGTTGGGTAAATTTTAACCATTCAAGAATACTTCCAACTTTAAATGTAAGATTGGATACATGAATTTCTATTTGTTTATATGGATTACAGTTCTATAATTTATTGTGGCCAACTTGAAAATATATTAAAAGAGGGCTAGCTATATTATTAAAAGTAAAAAATTTATGGTATTTGCAAATTAATTACTGCAAAATCTTTTATTCTCTTATAAAAAATGAAAATGTTAAATTTATTTTTATAAGAAAATAAAAAAAGAGAATAAAGGAAATTGCTTCATTCATTTCTGGCTAATTTGAGAAAATCTTGATTAATCTGTCATTTGTATGATATAGAATGATTTGTAAGTTTGAAAAATCGTTTATTATTAATTTGTTTAATTTATTCGTTATGGCAATGAGGGTGTGATAATCCAGAAATAAAGATTATTTTTCTTCGAAAGAAAAGCTTTATTCATTGTTCTTTACGCCGCAATGATTACAATTTCTACAGTTAGAAATTTTACACTAGGCTAAAAACATGTACAGTTTCTCTTATACGAAATGCTTCTATTTAGAAGCAAGACTTCAATTTCCATGGCTGATAATTCAGTTGTCTGGCTGACCGCTTGCTTTACTTTCAATTAACTCACTGCTTGGTCAAGGCCAATATTTATAGTTCTTCATCAATGTAGACCTTTAAAGTTTCCAGAACATTCGTACAGTAACTAGGCTTTTATTGGTCCTATCAACTTGAAACTTCAAGAAGATTAAATTTTAGTTTCCAAATTGTCTTGAGTCACATAAACTCATTTTTGAGCTCTTAAAAGGAATATTTTCACGAAATAAACTTTGTTCATACAATAATTCACAAATCAAATGATAATAAATAAAACAAGTGCCGTATTTTACTGTATATAATCCGCAGCGGTGTATTATCCGCACGGCCGTTTTTTCGAGTAAAAGGAAAAAAAGCGTCGCATAATCCGCAGCGGCGTATGATCGGTGGCAATTTTTTTTTCAGCGAATAGTCTAAAATATGTACTGCTGATAATATAGGTGTCACATAAAATTTAAAAAATGCACAGTGGGATTAAAAATTTAATAAATTGTATAGAATATAAGCATTTATCAAAAATATCAGTCTAGATCCAGTTCATCACAAAGTGCGATAAACTTGAGATTAAAGCGCGAGATCGATTAAAAGCGATAATTTTGAGAAGAGATTCTTGTAAAACTTACCGATATTTAGCTTCTAATAACTTTTAAAAAGATGTCAGACATATTTAAATTAATATATATATTTGCTTCGTTAATATTTAAATGAAAGAAATGAATTCTTTACAAATTGCATATTTTATAAAAAAAAAAAAAAAAATTTTATACCGCGCGTGCTTTGTTTTTCACTTCACATTAACACATTTGACGCCATTGTTTTTATTTGCTTTCGCTATAGCTTTTAATTTAAAATCTGCTGCGTAACTTAAAAATTTTCGCTTCCATATGACGATATACGTATTTGAGTATTTTTAAAACGAAACAGCTCACGTCAAGGCAAATTGCAAAATGAGGTTAGCGAATTTACAACCGTAAAATTTTTAAGAGGAACCGAATTCGTTTTTGAACGTAATTGCACAAAGCCGATTATAGTTTAAATAACTCAGGTGTGTCCTGGTACCACCTGTTATTTATTTTATGAAACATAAAGAATATTTCTTTCAAAACTTTCTTATAAGGTTTTCTGATGAAGAATGTTTTTTATCAGATAATCCGCGACGGCGTATAATACGCACACCGAAATTCGGAACTTTTTAACACATAATCCGCAGATTATATACAGGAAAATACGGTAATTAAACAGAAATATGAGACATTCATACAAATATTTAAGTTTTTTTTGTAACCTTGTCCTTTATTTAAGACTGCATATCCTTGCTTGTGCTATTCCCAAGCAAGCTAATTTTTTAAGTATAACTATGGGAAAAGGCTAGTCTATCAGTTTATGACTTTAGACTCAAAAAGTGTTCTTTGAATTCTTATCATGATGTTATTAATTTTTGTATTTCTCAACATGCATAAAACTTGGATGACAATCTTTTACTATATTTTTCATTCTAAAGAAAAAATTAATCACCTTCCTTATACATCTGATCAATGAATTTTATATAAATTTTTATCTGCATGGTGGTTTTTCCCAGCCAAATACATGCATGTCTTCCAAATGTGCCTATAGTCCAAGATCACAATCTTGGATTCTTATGGTATTTGGAAAGATGTAAAACTGATTAGTTCCCTTGTCATTTTGGGAAAGTGTTATTTTCCTATTTTACACAGATCAATTTTTCTGTAATTGCAAAACCAACATTTTATTTTAGATTCCCTGAACTTCCTTATTAACTATTTTTACTGTATAAACTCTTTGACAGGTGACTAAAAAGTTTCCTGAGTGGCATGGCCGACTAATCAATGCTCTTTTCTGTATGTCTCATGGGCAGTCTAAACCTTCATGTCATAAGCTTAGCCAGTCTTCAAGTCTCACGTTTCTGTAATTTGGACATATTTTTGCCCTTTAAAATCTTTTATTGCATCCATAAAGCAGTGTAGTTCTAAAGCATTATGAATGTTGAAAGGTCACTGGTAATTCTATCAGGATCATCTTTTAATGCCAGCTCTTGTAGCATCAGTTCTAGACAGTTACTGTATTTCAGAGGGTCTTCTCCATGAAATAGATTAATTGTGGACTTAATATGTGTTACATTGGTTTTAGATAATGTTTGTGGGACGTTCTCAATTTCTCCTAGAAATATGTTGGATGATGTGATTCCATAACTTCATTAAATATTTTCAAGATGTCCACTCTAGAGTATACTTGTATCAATGATATCAGCTACATAAACAATGTGTTTAAAGATACTAAAACCAAAGGAGACTCATGTTAAAAATTTCATGTGCATTTTTTATCTCTAGTCACAGTCTAGTGAAACAGAAGGCACCTTATAGAAAAGGTCTCCTTTAAGCACTATACCACACTCAATTGGACAATTGTCATTTGCTCAAGTGTCAGTTATCAGGAATACTCATTGAATTCTCCTTCAACGACAGACTGTCTCTGTGAAAGACAATAACTGGTAAAGTTTGCCTGGGGCATCATCTCTGCGTTCCTGTCATGACCATGTTGAATTGTGTCTGTATGGCGTACCATGATGGTTTTCCGTCATAAACATGAGGATTTAATGTGATAGCGTCAACCATTCATATAATTTAAACCCTGTTTCTGATACTGATTGTTAAGTTTTTCTTTAAAGAAACAAGAATAGATCATCCAGAAATAAAGACTATTTTTCTTTTAAATAAACATTTTATTCACAGTTTTTTTAGTTGCAATGACTACAATTACAACAGCTTAAACATTTTACACATGCTAAAATCCTATACACTTTCTTTTATGAGAAGTAATAAGACAACATTTTCCTTAGCTAGTAACTTAGGCATCTGACTCCTTGTTTTACTCTTAATTATCTCACTGCTCAATTAAAACCTATATTTATACCTCCTTAATTTAGTCCCAGGAAGTATTCAGAACATTCCTATGGTAACTCAGTTCCTATCAACTCAAATTTTAAGCGAATTAAACTACTATTAGTCACCAAATATGTTACCAAGCTTAACTTATTTTTCAGGTCTGAAAACTGCTAATTTTTATAGAATAAAATTTGTATACATAATAATTTCACATTTAAAAATAAATAAAAAATGATAGTTAAACAGAAACATAAGACACAAAAATTTTCTCTGTTTACATTTTTCATAACGGTATCATTTAAAATATATGGCACCAGTTAATTTTTCATTTGAAAGTATTTAAAATGATAAAAATATTTTTAATCTAAGAAGTTTGTGTTTTTAAGGAAAATTTAGATTAATTCACTGTTTAAACCATACAAATAATCACATTTCCAATCAAAATCTTGAGCAATGACAATTATCTTTTCTCACCTTGTTTTCACAAAACAAAGTTTAGGAAAATTGTTTTAAATGTTTTTTAAATTATTAAAGTTAATGTGATAACTATAAATGTAAAACTGTAAATTAAATTACAAATATTGAAGAAGCTTTCTACACTTAAGTCTTACTATTCAAACTTTTTAAGAATTTTGCATCGTATATTTAATGACATTGTATGTTAATACTCTTTGTTTGTATATGAAATTTTTCCTTCTCAATACTGAATATTAACTTCTTACTGTTAATGAAAAAATAAAGCTGTCTTTGGTAAGAGAAATATTAATTTCAAAGATGATATAATAAATTCAATGTCTTAGATTGAATTTCAATACCTAAATCAATGATATTTACATCAATTATGCTTCTGTTGCTATTTGAAAAATTTGCAATCAATTAGCCTGTTATCCCTGTTGACATACCTGAAATACTTATTATTGTGTTAATAATTTGCAAAATATTCTGAGAATAATTTAAAATATTGATAATGTATACCATCTATAAAGGATGCATGATTCCAAAAGTAAACTTGTTTTCCTGCTGCAATATGTCTTAAAAAATCAACTTTCAAGATAAAAGCATCCATTAATTCTCAAAGAGTGAACACTTCTTTTAATTATCTTTCCCAATATGTATTTACTGTATTTTCCTGTATATAATCTGTTGATTATATGTTTAAAAAAAATGTTCAATTTTCATTATGCCGTGCCACCACAGATAATCTGATAAAAACATTTTCCTCCAGAAAAAGCTTATAGGAAAGTTCTAAAAGAAATGCTATTTATACTTCAAAAAATAAATAACAGGTGGCACATGGCAGAGCTGACTTATTTCAGCTATTACATTCATGAACAAATTTGGTTCCTTGGAAAGATATTACTCTTGCAATTTGCTAGAGTCATTTTACATTTAGTCTTGACAGGAATTGTTTTGTTCGGAAAATATTCAAAATCATCATATGCGAGCGAAAACATTTAGTTATACGGCTGATTTTAAATTAAAAGCTAATAAAAAAATGGCATCAAAATTGTTACTGTAATATGAAAAACAAAGCATATGTAGTACAAAAGAAAAAGTGTAAACAATGCGAGTTTAAAAATAATCCATTTCTCTCATTTAAATATTAATGAAACAAATCTATTTAATTTTGAAAAAATGTTTGACCTTGTTTTAAAAGTTATCAAAAACTAAAAATCTATAAGTTTTACTACAATCTTCTAAAAGTTATCACTCTTGATAGATCTCCTGCTTCCATTTTAGTTTATTGCACTTTGCGATGAGGTGGATCCAAACAAATCTTTTACGTAATAAATGTTTTTTTCTGTACAATTTATTATTTTTTGATCATACTGTGTGTTTTTTATTTTATGTGACACTTATTTTATCAACAGTATATATTTAGCAATATTTGTAGAAAAAAATTTCTGCGGATAATACGACACTGCTGATTATATACAAGAAAATAAGGTAGTTAATTTAAAAAGGAAGATATATGTATATGAGAGGATATTGTCTTTATAAAAAAATTCTTGTTGTTTAGATTTATTTCCTATTAAAGATTATTTCATTATGCTTATTTGTCCACACTATTGAGATAGTAAATATACTAGAAACCCATGTACAAAAATGAAAAAATCAAGAATAGTTTTATTGTATATTACATTGACATCTAATTAATTATTTTAAGTTTTCAAGTTATTAATAAACATTGTATAGGTGGCTAATATTTTTCACTTAAAACTTTTTATGTAAGACATTAAGGCTGCAATGTTACAGATTTGATTAGATAACATATTTAGTAAAAATATACTTTGGTTTTGATTATTTTATTATAAAATATTAGATGCAAATGCTATTAATATTTATTTATTTATACCCTAAAGAAAGTGCTTTTGCATATGGTTGCTGTACTTGCCGATTTTTTATTAAAGCTTGTACAAATAATTGGATTAGATATTGATTTGCACCAACTTATTATTATAATTCATTGATTTACCATTATTTTATTTTATATTGTAGTACCACTTTTATATTCCAAAATGTCTTGTGTTGATGCAGTATTTTAAATTTTTTGAATAAGTGTTTTCATTGATTTTTCTGTACATAATTTCATATTTGATTTTATTTTAGAAAAGTTCATGCTCTGAATTTCTTAGCGCACTTGCTACTGCTAATATAGCTGGGTCAGTCTTTGTTAGTTTTCTCAAGTCTTTTTCAATTGACTCTGAAAGTAAACCATCATTCAAATTCAATGTAAGTAATTTATTTCATTTTCTCTATAATAAGTAATCAACTATTTAATTTAATTCAATCTAATTGATTTCTTATATAGTGACGTATACATTTTCTTTTCATTTTGCTACATGGTACAATATGTCGTACTAATTATATTAAAATGTAAAATCTAACATTAATTTAAAATGAATTGATATAGTAATACATTTGTTTGAATGAGGAAAGAATAAAGTGTTATTTATATCATGTGACTTATATCAATTACATTTTGAAAACCTTTATTTTTACTGAAATACAATTGGGATGTGAAAGTCTTAATATTTTAAAGTTAAATTATTTGAAACATGTTATTATTTTTAAATAATAGGAGCACAATTTGATTTTAAACATAAAATAAGGAACCATATAATGAAATTTTGATGCTCATAAATAAATTTGTAATGTTTATCTGAATTCAGAACCACTAATTTTCCTGTTTGAAATTGTAAACATTCATGGTAGTCTTGTGAGAAGTGTTCAAGTAAATTGCAGAATATATGTTGCTATCTATTGTAGTACAGTAAGAACTGTTATAGTAAATCTATAGTGTGTGTGTAATCTAAGCAGAATATATAATGCTATTTATTGTACAATATATTCCTATTTTTTGGTAAAACCATTTTCATTCTGTCCTTTGCCACCTTTAGGCTTAAATTTTGCAAACCAAATTGATGTTTTCACTACACAAAGAGTGTGTTTGATTGACTAGATGTTTGATGAGAAAAGGCTTTTCATGTTCAAAAGATTCCAGTTTTGAATGTTATGACATTGAGAGTCTGTGTAGTTGCAACCAAGCTTTGTAGACACACCTCGTGCTTGCATATGTACTTTAAATGTGTCTTCACTGGGTTAGTTAGGAAATATTCATCAATTTGTTTGAAAAATTTGCATGTTCTCAATTCTAATGAACTGAAAATATAGTTTTTGTTTTCCCTCTCACTCTGATATATATAAGTGCAATACTGTTATACTATTTATAAATAAATGCAATTTTACTGTGACTTGTGAGAATGTAAATTAATTTTTTGGTGATTTGATATTACAAATAATAAAATTTTAATAAAATTCTTTAAGTCAAATCATTTAATTACTATTCTTGAATATTTAACAAGCTGTCCTTTTCATTAACAATTCTGTTGCAAATTTACTTGATTTCCTATTTTAAATCAAATTTCCCCACAATTTTTTAGGGAAAACTAATTGCTTATGTATCTGCAAATTAAAAATTTTCCATCATTAGTAATACATTTATGGCCATGAATTGCATTAATGAAATTAAATAATGTTAACTGAATAAGCATTTTAAATGTAAATTGAAAATTTCAGTTCTTTATTTTCTTTTCTCTCTCTCTCTCTCTCTCTCTCTCTCTCTTTTTTTTTCATTTTGCAGTGTGTATACCATTTCCTGTCATTAAATAAATGCTTAAATTTTTTCTTCATTATAATTTTTGCTATTTAGACATTATGCTTGTTCTTTATTTTAGTTGAATTCATAGTGAATGATTAAACATTTATATGAAAAAAATTATTTAATTTATATGAAATAATTATTTAATTTATATGAAATAATTATTTAATTTCATAAATAAGAACAATTCTAATTTTTGTTGTGAATATTGCTTGATTATTGTCAAATCTTGAAAAAAAATTGAAATCTTAAATATCTGTGAATATAGTTGTGTTTAAAAATATCTATATAATATTACAAAATCTCAATTTGATACCTGTAGTTTTTAATTTTTTTACCCTAATACTTATTTTCAACAAATTTTTAATTTTATTGATTGGATATAAACTGAAATTAATATTTTTAAATAAAAACTACTTCAGTTATGTTTATTATTAATTGAACATTTTAGTACATATGAGGGCAATGTTAAAAAAGGATTTTTGCTCTAAAGCATTCAACAAATTTCATAATATAAACGCTTTCATTATTTATTCACTTTAATGAAATTTTCCACTTATTTACAAGAATAATATTTTTTTAAATTTGCAGAGTACCTTAATGTCTAGTATTAATGTGATGAATAAGCTCTGAATTTAAATTGAAGTTGTGATTAGTTTAAATTATATTGTAAAAATATATACTTGTTTAAATTTGTGCTAAATTTATATTATTAAATCTTTTAATGTATTTTTGCTGAATTTAAATGAATAAAATATGTAAGTTACTTCATTTTTTTAAATGTATGTTTGTTCTTTTCAATAAGCATAAGCAACCTTATTGCTCAACTGAAACATAATGCAGAAACTTTTAGTTCATGTAAACTTTTTAAAAATGTGTTAAAACAATTAAAAATATATTCCTTTTCTTTTTTGCAGCAAGTATTTAGCACGAGTGTTAAAGCTTTAAATAATGTAGATATGATGGAATATAATTTGGAAAACACTGAGCTAAATAAAGATGTTTTGAGCACCATGAATAATATGAAAGATGTTATTGATGTACTTGATGAACTATTAGTAAAAGTTGCTGATTTTGTTTCAGAAGATTTATTATGTGAAAAAAACTGTCCAAATTACACTATGGAAACCAATGGAAAAGACATTTCTGAAGATGTTTCCCACCTGGTAGATGACATGTTACAAATAATTGAAGATAACACTGTTGCTGATGTTATTTATTCATCCAATGCTCAGATCTTAGAAAAGAACATGGCCGATTCTTCACTTTTAAATCATACATGTGCATCTGTAAATAATAAGAAATTACTTACAGATTGCATACCTTACTCTAATGATAGCTTGTTTAATTCTGAAACAAATTTTTTGCATCAGAAGTTAAATAAATTCCAACAAAGTGAAAACAAGGATTCCAAAACTTTTGAAAACAATATTGAAAATAAAACAGGATTATCTGATTTTGGAACTTATTCTACTCATGTTTGTGAAATTGCCAACTCTTCCCCCCTTTCATTGAAAGAAGGTGTTGGAAATTTAGAGTATGATACTTTAAATGTATTGAATGCACTTTGCGAAAAAGTATCAAAAGATGAGCTTACTTTCAAAACAGCTCCATCAAACATAGATAAAATGTCTGACTGTTTTCAGGTAAGATATTATTGTGCAAATAGTTCTTGTTTCTTATAATTTGTCTGATTTCAATAAATTTATGCTCTATTATTGTCTTTATTAAGATTGTTCTTATTAAATTAAAACCACTGTCACAGTTAAATATAGGAGTGTTTTTTTTCCCAACTATCACTATCTTATGAAAATATTATATTCAGAGAAGGAAAATATTTTACTATTAAAACTTTATCTAACCCTTCTCTTTAATTTCTCCACTCTTAATAAAGTTCTATTATGTCCTCATGGCACACTTCATCAAAACTTTCACAAAAAAAATCTTTTTTTTTTTTAATCTTTATTGCACACTTTAGTAGATTGCCAAAATTTTGAAAATAATATACTTTAGTTTAATTTTAATGTTGAACAAAAAGATAAATCTTAGAAACAGTTACTCATATGATATTTTTATTGAATGTCGAATTTAATATACATAGTGAGTTCAAAATAGTTGGATATAATAGTTGGTATATGCATTTTCTTTGTAAAACGATGCTGTTTTTTTTTTTTTTTTTTTTTTCCCCATATTTGACTACTTTTCATAATTTTTTTTCATGGAAGTTCTCATGGAGATTTTTGAAGAAAGTCAAAATTGTTATTTCATGGTCATTCCAAAAAAATTCCAATTTGAAACTGTCATGCTAATCAAGTCTGGTCATTTTATGATGTTACTCTTTACCTAAATCATTTTGCTTGTGCTTGTTTTGATTTGTATCAACATTAGAAATGTTGTAATTGCAACTTCTACCATTTTTATCAGCATCTTTTGCAAATGACAATTGACAGTTATTTGAAAGTTTCATTTATGCTAATGAAGTATATCATGTCTTCAAAAATTAATATTTATTTATATATTGTTATTTAATATATTGAATGTAGATGTTTTTATAAATTTTAGTATAAGAGATGGGTGAAATGCATTTTTGAACATATGATATGTGTTTAGTATGCATTTACGTTGTATGTATCTGCATGAATCTTATTAAATATTATCTGCATAAATTCAATTTTTTTTAAATGCTGTTTAATTTTAAATTTAACTTTTATTGATTACAGAATTTGTGCCAAAGGAAAGATTTACTTAACAAGCACACCGAAAGTGATTTTGAGAGTACCATGTCTAACAGTACAGATGTATCTGACATTTCTAAACATGCCAGAAAATGCTCCATTGATTCTGCTGCAACTTGTATTGATAAATCAAACTCACTCTCATCTATTTTAAATATTTCTGATTGCAACTCAAAAGAATTTAATCTACCTTTGAAAAATAAACTCATATCAATTAGTAAAAATGAGATTTCAGTCAAACCTGATAATACTGAGTGTAAAATAAGCATTTCAAAGCCATATTCAAAAAGGAAAAATTCTGTTGAATTGATTAACATTTCAGATTCAACTGAAAAAGAATTTGTGCGTGTATATAAATCAAAGAAAAACACGCTTTTAAATTTCTCTAACTCAAATACTCAAAATATTGAAGCTAATTTATCTAGTGCAGAATTATCTGCTGATCTCAATTCTGTTTCAGACATTCAGTTAAATGTTAATTTAGTTCATGATAATTCCTTATTAAAAAATGCTCTTGTGTCTAAAAAAAATTCAAACAAGCAAATTAATGACTTAAATAAGAGCACAGAAACCTTTGTTGCAGAATCGGAAGAAAATGAAAAATTAAATTATTTTAAAGTGGAAGCCAGTTTTAAATCAGTGGAAAAGAATAAAGAGAATAGTGAACGCAATGATTCTTGCAAATGTGAATTTATTGTTGATGTTGATGGAAACAAACTTTCCATTTCTAAATGTCCAACCCATGAAGGTGATTTGAAATGTGGATTAATTTTTAAAGATACAAATCTGGTAAGTTCTATATTTAATTTTTATTAAAATTGTCTTTTACTTTTAGAATTTGAATTTTTTATTTATATTAGAACAACTTCAGTTTGTTTTTTTATATATATGTTTATTTAAAAATTTTAACAAAACTTTTGAATCATGGACATTTTTAAAAAAAATTTTAGTTAAATATTCTGTTTTATATAAATATGCTTTTTAAAGTTTTTTCATTGAAATTGTCAGCATATTTGAAGTACTGGTTATTCCGTAATCCCCCTCCCCTTGAAAAAATTCAATCTTTGCTCTTTATTGATATTGAAATGTTTTTATTTGAAAGCTAATATATAAATATTATTATATTTCTTTAGTTGAAAAAGCTTATTTTAAAGTGTCATTGTAGACTTTTGTACAATTATACACTTAATTGTAGTAAAATAAAATGTCACTTCTGTATGCATATTATGTATAAAGTATAAAAACTATGAATAATTAATGAAAATTTTGTTTATTTCTTTCATGCATTGTATAGTTTTAAAACAGAACATCAAAAAGTATTTTCTCATAAAACTTTCTTTTTCTTTTATGTAACAAGTTCAAGAACATTTTTTTTTCTTCATATTCCTTTATTGTTACAGTATTTTTATGAATATTTTCCACCAATCTGTTTTTTTATATTTAAAACTGTATGCTATACATCAAATAGACCTATAATGAAAAAAATACATATTCTTTAAAATTAGCTTTGTTTTGCATTGTATTTTCTTGAATGTGGAAGGTGGGTGAAGAAAAGTAGTGCCTTGAAGATGAGAAGTGCATATTTATTTAAAAAGAAGATAATTAATATTTTTTATTAGTTAAAAATGTCACCATTTCATTGTTAATTGTTAGTTGTTAAGACAAAAAACTTCATCTAATAATATAAGTATTATGTATGAGAATATATAATTTAATTTAATAAATTATTTGCTGAACACCTTACAATAGCTGATCCAACAACTATTATACAAAATTCATTGTGGCAGTTAATGAATTGATACTCATAGTAAAAAATCAGGCATGTCACACTATTCCAGCAATAACAGACAGTTGATAAGACAGGTCTTATTCAAATGTTATAAGTATGTTGTACATTATGCTTTTAATGTAACTTAAATATAGAGTTATTATTTTTAATATAAACTCTAAGAAAACAAATCCAAACATGTGAAATCTGAGAATCACAGTGCCCTAAAACAGGCCTACTTTTTGCCGGTTGTAGACTGTGCCCAAGTGATTTATAATGTTCCGAATAAAATAAGCAGAGTTCTATCAAATTTGAATGATATTTGTATTCTAAAACTTAGAATAATATAACTAACTAGAAGTTAAAAAATATATCTTTTAGAAAGATTATGCATGACTGATTAAGCAATTGGTAGAATGTACATATTTTACCCAAACAGAGAATTTTTTTTGCCATCAATCCACTTTTATGCTTTTTGGGTTATCATAAGTCCAAAGGTGAGAAAAATGTGTGTTAAATATACCTCACCAAGGAAAGATTCTTATCTGTGTCTTAATAAAATGTCTTAAAGAAGAAAGACTACTTGAAATTTGCTGTAGGTATTAGTTGGAAAAAATCTGATGCAGGAGATAATCATCTGCAATGACTGTTTGCACTGCGCATGATATAAATGCCTTCTGTCTGCATGCAAAAATATACAAAAAGTCACAATCATCACCACTATACCAAACTTCCAGCCTTTCTCATTCTTGTTTTAAAAGACTATCTTCTAGTATATGTAATTTTGCTTTTCCTTTTCATGAACTCTATATTATTTTCCTGTGTCTGTATCAATCTTAGCAACATTAAGTGGTGCGCTTTCTAACAATGCTATTATTTGGCGGCTGCATGGTTTGCACTCTAGCCATTAGTTCAACAATTTCTGAGTTTTATTCCTACCTTAGCCAGAGATGCTTATATAGTGGTTTGACATCCATTCTAAATTGTAGGTCTAAATCTAATTAGCCATCATCTGCCAAAAAAAATGGCTGACAAGTGACAAATTCACTAAACTTCTGATGAAGATACTTGAATTTCCAGTGATAAGACATATTGTTGTCCAAATATCACTTCATGTACATCATTTTAACTAGTGTTCTTTCCTTTTGAAGTCCTATACATAATGTGCATGTTGTTCACAAACCATGCAGGAAACAGTGCTTTCTTGAAAATTTTTGCACCTGCTTTCCTATATAAAATATTATTTATATCTCTTCCATCTGTGTTTTTATTTCTAGCATATTTTTAGTTTTTTTTTTCCCATAGTTGAGATTGTATAGCAGAAAGATTTTCTCACAGTAACATTTAGGATTAAACATTAACTCTAGAAAAATAGTAAATATTGTTTGCTACTTTAGATATATCAGAAGAAAGTACTCTGGAAAGCAAAAACTTAAGCAACAAAGTCAATTTTAAATCTGTAACCATAAAATTGCTGGAAACAAGATTATTCTGATCGATTCCATTAAACACCCAATTTAGTAGAAAAGTCTTGTGAATGCAGAAGTCAGGAACAAAATATGACAGGTGTTTGAGGATACACAAAACATGTTGTTAGCACAATGCTCAAGACTACGGTAAAAGGAAGGCTCAACTAAAAACATTCTTCACAAATTCAAGTGAGTTCTTTTCTGAAATTTGATTAGAAGAAATCACCTGGGCACAGGTGGAAGTATGATCGGAAAGCTGTAGGATGAACATAGTGTGACAAGCATAGAAGAGTTCAGAATCAAAGAAAGCTTTGTTTTGCACTATTGAAAAGCTTTCCATCTTTTAGAAAGGTTGATGGCTACGGTAGAAAAACAACTGCTGTGAGTGACCAATTTATCATCCTGCTTGCAAAAAGGGCCTGAAACCAGTCAGAAAACAGAATTGCTCAGTAAATGGGTGACATATATCCGTGTTTGCTGTTCTGACACCTTCACAAAGATGCCTTATCCTATATGCTGAATGATGCATCCCTTTGAAAGGAGCAAAATATCTGTGACATCAATGGAATTGTGTTAAATTTATAGATGAGAACCATTCTCAACTCAATTTGATATGGAGAAAGATCAGGATATTGTTTCATCCTAGTTACATCAATAAAAGTGATGATTACGATGATCCTTGAGTTATCATCTCGGAAAATATGTTGAATAAGCCAACTGGGCTCCAAGTTTTCAACATAGGTTCTGTCACCAGAGATGGCTGTAATGGAGGGGATTTTTTTCCCCTTGTGTGTTTGTTCAGAGGTGCTGTTGGAACAGACTTTGTTTTTATGGCTGACCAGAACACAGCCACACATCTGCTTTTCAGCAGTTATTAGAAAGGGAAGATATCACTTGAATGAATTGGCTAGTTTATTTCCGCTATTTAAATTCCATTGGACATGTATAGGCTTTCAAGACACCTTGTGGCACAATTAACAACTGAAATAGATGCTGATTAAAGAATGGGCTTTCTTACTTCAAGAACTTTTAGACAATCTAGTTCTGTATATAGAGCTATGATGAGAAGCAATAATTGTGCAGTGCAGGCAGGGCATATCCCATGCTAAGGAAAATCTTGTTCTTCCACTGTAATGATAAAATGAGTTTAATATTCCCGTTTTTGTTTGATTCCATACTGTATACATTGTATTAATTTTTGCACAACTATGCATTCTTTACCATTCCTGTACAAAATATGTCTCATTTCTGAACTTCATATCTTTCAAAAGATTTCTGGCGGAGTTATGGCAAAAATACCTGTTGCTTAAATTTTGCACACCAGTGTAAAATTATGAATTCTCAAAGTTTAGAAAGCTAACTCATATTTAATATCATAAAAACTTTAAAATGTAAATTTTGTTAGATATAGTGTAAACAGGAATCATAAATTAAAACAACTCTTCAGTATTTATATTTATCATATCTAAAGGTAAACAGTCCTGGATGAACTAAGTGTTTAGATTCCAATTATTGCAATTTAGTCTGTTTTTCAGTATATATCAATGTTAAATTCTTCTCAATATAGTATTTGTTGGATAATATCAAAAGGAAAAAGATTGCAAATGACTAAAATAGGGAAGTGATTTCAAAAGCTAGCAGCTTTACAAAAATTTCAAGATTTAGACAAATGTAAAGAGCAACAAGCCTTATATCAAAAAAAAATGGAAAAATCATAAATGAGATAATTTACCAAAAATGGCAAAAGAAACCTTTAAAATTGCTTTTAAAAAACTGGATTGGTTTTACATTCATCCAATTACTTTAGCAATAAATAATATTCGTTCATTTTCTGCAATGAGGAAAAGATGTTTCTTAGTTCCAATGTCTGAGCCAATTACTGTGTTCAGTGTACAAAACTAATTCATTATTTAGCTAACAACAAAACTATGGAAAAATCTTAGCTTTGTTGAAAACTTTTTCCTTCAAGGGTCAAATATCTTTGCAGTTGCTCAGATGTCATTAAACATTAGATTACTACAATGATGTTTTCAACCAGGAAATGCCAACACATGTCAAATACAATGAAATTGATTTGATTTGCAGAATATCTATTGTGCATTGGACAATCTTCAGTCCATATTTCTCTCTCACTTCCTCACATAAATAAGAACAAAAGATAATAACTAGGGAATATATACTTGCAAAGTATAGTTGGTTTTAAGCAATACTTTAATGTCCAAAAATCTTTCATAAATGAAACCTGGCATAATCTTGACTCAGAAGTAATGCAGCAGTTGCTTCAATGAAAAATTTTATTATCAGGTAATAAAAGAAAAAAGCACATCTTACGAAAAACTTTTTTTTTAATTATGGACTCTATTAACAAATTTAGAAAATGCTGCTCTATTTCCTTAAGATTAAATTTACTATTTGTATTTTAATTTCATTTCCAGTGACGAGTGTGATAATAAAAGTTTATTATTATTTGTATGTGTGTATGTGTGGGCGCGTGTGTCGTGAACCTATTTGCAGAAACATTTACTTTTTTTCCAAGCATTTGTCATTGTCTGTATTTTATGAGTTTGTCAAATGTTGGGAAGAAAATGTTTGTTGCTTATATTAATTCTATTATGATTTATCTTTTTCATAATAGTCTTTCCTAATATATGCTATTAACATTATTTTTTTGCAGCAATTTATTTAATGAATATTTATTTTATTATTTAGGAACTTCTTGATGACTCTGTCTTGAATATTTCTAAGCAGGATTTGCAACTTTCAACTCATAATTTTTGTGCAATGAACACTGTAAGTTTTATTTAATATTTCAAGTAATTAGTCTATTATGAAACAAAAGCTACATGAAAATGTTATTGGTTTTAGAAACTTAAATATGGTCTTGCTTTTTAGGTTGCTTGGAATCCTAATTTTAATTGTAGTTTTTGGTTATTTTCTGCTGGTCAATCAGGACTTGGTAGACTTTCTTTTATGTCCAAAACCAAGCTTCAGAAAAAGGTTTCTCAAACCAAAGTCACATAATGTTCACATTTAATTTGTTCATTATATTCATGCATATTATTATTTCTTCATGATAACATTTGTAAAAATTTTGCAAACATATTATTTGTATATAATAAAATACTGATGGCCTTAAATGTATAAAAGTGAGAGATCTCATTCAATTTGCAATTTAAGGCAAAATATTTTGAACAGTTGTCATATTTCAATATTTTCTCCTACTATGTTTAATTGTTATATTTGTACACATTTTTATGTTTAAGAAGCTGAAATGTGCTTGTAGAAACACATCTTTATTCTGTCATTTTTATTAGTGTTATTTTTTGTGCAATTCTCATTTACAGTTTATCTTGTTTTCTATATGTAAAGCATTTTGTGTAGATATAAAAATTTACCATTTAAGCAGGATCAAGTTATGTTATTAAAAATTGTTTTTCTTTTTATGATTTTGTTCATTTAATACAAGACCATTTTTTTAAAAGTTTCACACGTTACTAATTTCTAACATTACAGCCTCAATTGAAGAATGTTTAATGCCTTGAATGGAATGTGGAACTGAGTTAAGAATATTAATTCTCATTGGATTAACTGTTTTTAATGAGATATAAATATTTAAACAGTCAATTACTGATATTAGTAATGACAGTATAACATTGCAAAATTCTTATGATTGTCATATATTATGTTGCTTTTATAAATTTAACCAAAAGTCCCGGTCTAGTTAAACCTTTGTGGACAAATAATGATTAATGAACTACAAACAAATCAAATTATGATTTTTGCCAACTCTGAAATTTCTATTGATTTTATCAGTTAAATTGTGGCCAGTTAGGTTAATACTTGTTTAATATTTATATTTCTGAATGCTTAAATTACTGTTTTATGTAGATTTATTTTTGTTTAATGTAGATTTTTAAAGTGTTTCATCGTAAATATACAATCGCTCAAAATTATTCTCCATGACTATAAAAATTTAATATTTGAAAATATAAACTCTAAAATATGTCATTTAATAAAATTTTTATCCATGTTAAATATTTTAAAATTATATGAAAAAAGTCTGGTATTAATAATCAAATTGTTGGAAGAAAGTTATTTCCCTGCCAAACAATTTATCTATTGTAAAATAGGTATAAAGTAAAAGCAATTTTTATTATTTTTCAGTGGGGTTAAATTTTAAAATATCTTAATGTAATTCAGTAAGTTGAATGTCATATTTTGCTTTATTTCTCCATTATATAGTTCAGTTCTCAACAATAATTTGATATGTATAAGTTTTATTTCACAGGATGAGCATTGTTGTAAAATTGTTTTTCTCTCTTACTAATGAAAAAATGATTTAAAAAAAATCTTGTTTTAAATCTCATGAAAGGAAACAACTATTTACTTAGCTGTTTTACTTAAAATAAAAATAATTAATGCTAAATATAAAAAATTGTAATATTTTCTAATATTCTGTGTTTATAAATATTTTCTATTTTTCTGTGGTGTTTAGTTCTATTATTTTTCTGTAGTGTTTATGAATATTTTCTAATATTCTGAGTCTGATATGTAAAATCAATTTTTGTTATTTTTTTGTAATGTTAAATTTAAAAAGAACTCTTAATGTTATTCAGTAAGTTGTATATAATTTTTGCATTATTTCTCAATTATATAGTTCAGTTTCTCAATAAAAATGTACCTGTATAAGTTTTATTTGTATAAATATTTAGGGTTAGCATTGTTGTAAAATAGTTTTTCTCTCACTTATTAAAAAAGGATTTTTTTTTTTAAAAAAAAAAAGTCTTGTATTAAATCTTATGAAAGGGAACAACTCTTTACTTAGCTGTTTCACTTAAAATAAAAATGATTAATATTAAATATAAAAAAAATTTTTTTTAATATTTTCTAATATTCTGTGTTTAGAAATATTCTCTATTCTGTGTCTAATATATAAAATCAATTTTTATTATCTTTCTATAGAATCAAGTTCTATTATTTTTCTGTAGCGTTAAGTTACATTATTTTCCTATAGTATATTCTGAGTCTGGTATATAAAATCAACTTTTATTATTTTTCTATAATGTTAATTTGTGAAAGAACTCTTAATGTTACTCAGTAAGTTGTATATAATTTTTGCATTATTTCTCATTTATATAGTTCACTTTCTCAACAATAATTTACTTGTATAAGTTTTATTTGTATAAACATTTAGGGTTAGCATTGTTGTAAAATAGTTTTTCTCTCTTACTAATGAAAAAAATGATAAAAAAAAATCTTGTTTTAAATGTTATGAAAGGGAACAGCTATTAGCTTAGCTGTTTTGCTTAAAATAAAAGTAACTAATTCTAAATATAAAAAAATAGTAATATTTTCTAATATTCTATGTCTTATATATAAAATCAATTTTTATAAATTTTCTGTAGTGTTAATTTCTATTATTTTTCATTGGTGATTATAAATATTATCTTATATTCTGGGTGTGATATATAAAATCAATTATTGTTATTTTACTCTAGTATTAAATTCTATTATTTTTCTGTATTTAAATATTTTTTTAATGTTCTGAGTGTGATATATAAAATCAATTTTTGTTATTTTTCTGTGGTGTTAAATTGTAAAAAAGGAAAGAGAAAAAATCACTGTAATTATGTAAGTTGAATATTTTAGCTTTATTTCTCCCTTATATGGTTCAGTTTCTCAATAATAATTTGACATGTATAAGTTTTATTTCACAAAATGAGCATTGTTGTAAAATTGTTTTTCTCTCTTATTAATGAAAAGTGATAAAAAAAAGATAATAAATAATAAAAAAATCTTGTTTTAAATCTTATGAAATAGAACAACTATTTACTTAGCTGTTTCACTTAAAATAAAAATAATTAATGCTAAATATAAAAAATTGTAAAATTTTTAAATATTTTCTATTTTTCTGTAGTGGTTATAAATATTTTCTAATATTGTAAATCTGATATAGAAAATCAATTTTTATTATTTTTCTGTAATGTTAAATTTTAAAAGAACTTTTATTGTTATTCAGTAAGTTGTATATAATTTTTGCATTATTTCTCAATTATATAGTTCAGTTTCTCAACAATAATTTACTTGTTTAAAATTTATTTGTGTAAGCATTTAAAATTAGCATTGTTGCAAAATAGTTTTTTTCTCTTACTAAGAAAAAAAATGTTAATAAGAAAAATCTTGTTTTAAATCTTATGAAAGGAAACACTATTAAATTAGCTGTTTTGCTTAAAATAAAAATAACTAATTATAAAAATATTTTCTAATATTTGTAGTCTGATATATAAAATCAATTTTTAGTATTCTTCTGTAATGTTAAATTTTAAAACAACTCTTAATGTAATTAAGTTATGTGTCAATTTTAGGTTTATTTCTCCATTATATAGTTCAGTTCGTCAACAATAATTTTACATGTGTAAGTTTAATTTCACATGGTAGGCATTGTTGAAAAATGGTTTTTCTCTCTTTCTAATTAAAAAAATGATTAAAAAAAAAATCTTGTTTTAAATCTTATGTAAGGGAACAACTATTTACTTAGCTGTTTCTCTTAAAATGAAAATAATCAATACCAAATATAAAAATTGTATAATTTTTTTAATATTTTCTAATATTCTGTGTATATAAATACTTTCTATTATTCTTTGTGTAATATATAAAATCAATTTATATTATTTTTCTGTAGAATTAAGATCTATTATTTTTCTGTAATGTTAACAAATATTTTCTAATATTCTGAGTCTGATATATAAAATCAATTTTTAATATTTTTCTGTAATCTGAAATTTTAAAACAATTCTTAATGTTATTAAGTAAGTTATACATAATTTTTTCTTTGTTTCTCCAATATGTAGTTCAGTTTCTCAACAATAATTTAGTGTTTATAATTTTTATTTCACTTAGTGAATATTATTGTTCTGAAATAGTTTTTCTCTCTTATTAATCAAAAGAAGATAAAAGGAATCATTTTTTTAATCATATGATAGGGAACAACTATTTACTTAGCTATTTTGCATAAATTAAAAATATTTCTACATCTCAAAATATAAAATAAGCATATTTTCTAATATACTGTGTTTATAAATATTTTCTATTATTTTTTTTTTTGTAGTGTTAATTTGTATTATTTTTTTGTGGTGTTTATAAATATTTTCTAATATTCTGAGTCTGATATATAAAATAAATTTTTATTATTTTTCTGTAGTCTGAAATTTTAAAACAATTCTTAATGTTATTAAGTAAGTTATACACCATTTTTTTCTTTATTTCTTCATTATGTAGTTTAGTTTCTCAACAATAATTTGGTGTGTATAATTTTCATTTCGCAAGGTGATCATTGTTCTAAAATAGTTTTTCTATCTTATTAATCAAAAAAGTCTTGTTTTAAATCTTATGAAAGGGAACAACTATTTACTTGGCTGTTTCTTTTAAAATGAAAATAATCAATACCAAATATAAAAATTGTATAATTTTTTTTAATATTTTCTAATATTCTGTGTTTATAAATACTTTCTATTATTCTTTGTGTTATATATAAAATCAAGTTTTATTATTTTTCTATAGTGTTAATTTGTATCATTTTTCTGTAGTGTTAACAAATATTTTCTAATATTCTGAGTTTTATATATAAAATCAATTGTTATTATTCTTCTGTAGTCTGAAATTTTAAAACAATTCTTAATGTTATTAAGTAAGTTATACGCCATTTTTTTGCTTTATTTCTTCATTATGTAGTTTAGTTTCTCAACAATTATTTGGTGTGTAATTTTTATTTCGCAGGGTGATCATTGTTCTAAAATAGTTTTTCTTATTAATGAAAAGGGAAAAAAAAGTTTTTTTAATCATATGAAAGGGAACAACTATTTTGCTTCAATTAAAAATAATTAATACTAAAAATATTTTCTATATCTAAAAATATAAAATAAGCATATTTTCTAATATTCTGTGTTTATAAATATTTTGTAATACTATATGCCTAATATGTAAAATCATTCTTTATTATTTCTCTGTAGGTTTATGAATATTTTTTAATATTCTGTATCTAATAAATAAAATCAATTTTGATTATTTTTCTATAGTGTTTATAAATAGTTTTTAATATTCTGTGGCTAAGATATAAAATCAAATTTTATTATTTTTCTGTTTTGTTAAATTTTGAAATAACTGATTAAGTAATTAAATAGTTTGTGTATCATTTTTTCCTTTATTGCTCCATTATTTTGTTCAGTTTCTCTGCAAAAATTTGACATACATAAATTTTGTTTCACAGATGGAGCCTTGCTGTAAAATATTTTTTCCTGTCTTTACTAATGAAAAAATGACAAAAAAGTCTTTTTTTAAATCTTTAATGTATTTACTTAGCGGTTTCGCTTAAAATGAAAATAATTAATACTGAATATTAAAAATTGTAATATATTTACATATTTTCTAACATTCTATGTTCATTCTTTAAAAGTGTTTCAATCTGTTATAAAAGTAACATTAGAAATGTATATCTTTATTTTTATTGCAATAATTATTTGTGAGCCAATTATTTTTTAAAAATTACTGTCTTGTATCTATGGGAAAAAAATTTAGTTCTAATTTTTTTGTTCCAAATAGCTGAATGTTTGAAAGAATTTTGTTTAAAAACAATTATATTGTTAATTAAATGCATTTGATATTGATATTTTTTTAACAAATGAGTTTTCCAAAGCAAAAAACTTTTGTAGCTTTATGTTTTAGAATGTACCATTGCAGAATGCCATGTAGTTTGCCTTTAATTTTTTAAGTAATAAACAAATTAATACTAAGCAATAAAAAATTAAATTTTTTTTTTTTTATTTTTGTTTCAGTTATTTTTTATTTGTGGTTTGATTTCAAAACTTTATTCTAAATTTTATTTCTTATTTTTAAATTTGTGAGTAAAAAATGGCACTATTTTCTTTCTATATAGTATAATATTCCAAAATTTAAATTTTTCTCATGTTAAATGTATATAAATTTACAATATTATTTCCATTACAAATTATGTTAGTGTTTTGGAAATGATTATGTTTACAATGGAAAAATAGATTTAAAGATAAAAGCTTCTTGATCATTAGGCTCACTGATTTCCCTAAGCATAATGTAAAGGTGAAAAAAATGTTCTTTTTTTTTTTTTTTTTTAAATCAATTTTTTTGTATTATATTGCTAGCATCAAAATTAGTAAAATGTGAAAAAAGATTTTTCCTTTTTCAGAATTAATTTCAAAAAGTTGCAGTTTCATTTAAATCATTCATAAATTTTGAAAAATAGAGCTTTATATATTTGCGTACCAAATAAAAACAAAATATGAATAAGAAAATTGTTGAAACTACTGTGATGAAAGTGTTCCTTAAAATTTTAATTTTATAGTTTATTTTAATGTCACATTTTTCATACATCAAAAGTTATTACTTTTACACAAAATGTGAATATTGTGCAAGCTCAGTAATATTTTTTAACAGTAAAATGAGCTATGATAGTTTCATGTTGCAAGTGAATTCTATTAATTAGCTAGTGAAATTAATTTCAATCAAATATGTAATTTTTAAGTATATTCAGTTATGTAAAATTTTCATATTAAAATCCAAACATTTGTCTTCTTTCTTACATAATTTAAAAAAAAAACTAACTGAAAATATGATTTATTTTTAAATGTTTATTTCCAGATCATTTTTGTATTGTATGTTTATTTGCAAATACTGTATTGATTTGAATTTGTGCATTTAAATTACAATTCTTGGTCTTATGTCAAGGCTGTAAAATAATGTAGCAGGTCCTAATTTTTCTCAATAAAATTTTATTAAATTTAGTTGCTTGTTTTGACTTTATATATTAATCACTTTGATCAGTATAATATTTACTTCGCTATGAATAATATTCATTTTCATATAATTTTGTTCTTATATACAATCCTTTGGCAATTTTGGTTGGTTGGATTTAATGGCGCAAGGTACAAAGTTGCACCAGACATCTGTTGGGAATTGTACCAATCTATTCAACCCATTAAAAACTTAAAATTATAAAATAAAATATTGCGTTTAAATGAAAAATATGCTCAACAAAATTAAAAACTTGTGACTAAAATATTTCTAAATTGAGATAAAATTAATAGCTTTTAAAAACGCAAACAGATTTACTAGGGGAACCACCCCATCGCAGTCTTATAAAGGTAAAATATTACTGAAAAAAATATGAATCGGTAACGGTTAAAATCTGGACACACAATTAATATATGATGTACTGTGTACGGCTCATCACCACGTTTCACACCAAGGATTTAAATCACTCAAGAATAGATGTTTATGGGTGAAACGCGTGTTACCGATATGAAGGCGAGTCAGTCTGACATCTGCGCTTCGTACAGGTAAAACATGCAATGGGATGATAAATGAAAAAATGGTATAAAGTTTGTTGCAGACTTGGCTGTTCCAAAATTCCTACCAAAAAGAATTTATAAGGTTTGAATCTTTTATGTTGAATGTTATAAAATGTTTGAATCCTTTTCTCACATCTATTGATGAAACTGAAGGCAAAATAGAAGTAGATGCAGACCTTTCAGCCGCATCAGTCTTCTCATTGCCATCTATTCCTGTGGCTTGGTATCCAACAAAACAATATCTTGAATCCACTTCGAGACAGAGAATCAAGCAGTTTGAAAATTTTGGACACAAATGGATGGCAATTAAGGTTACAATTTTTCAAAGCTTCTAAAACACTTACTGTCAGCATATATACAATATTTATGTACATTTTTAGTATTCACATACTCAAGTGCATGGTTTGGCGCAGTTTGCCCTTTTTGGGCCTTGCGCCATAAAACCCAACCAACCATCAAGTGCATGGTATATAGCCATGGCTTCAGCAGTAAAAATGGAGCAGAATTTGTGAAGGCTGTAACTGAAGGAAGTATTGTCAACACAAACTCCACATCCGACATATCCCGCAGTCTTGAAGCCATCTGTGTAGACGGGAGTGTACATAGCATACTGGCAGCGATGAAATGCATAAAGCTGTTGAAAAATAGTGGGAGTTGTGTCCGACTTTTTATAATCTTCAAAGGCATTTGAGTACTGTAATGCTTGAGTCCTACCAAGGAGGATGTACGAAGAAGTCTGTAGACTCAATCCTGACATCACATAGGTCAGACAGCAAAAGATAGGATTTAATACGCGTGAGAAAAGATTGAATTCTGGATGGTCTAACATTATATAATCTCATAAGAGCTGCATTTGGAATCGTAGAATGTAAGGAATGATGAGGTGAGGACACAATTTTTGGTGGAGCATGGTCCAAAAAGGACAAGCTGCGCCAAAAATTAAATTTTAATGAGAATTTAAAAATATTAGACAAAACTTAAACTCAACATTAAAAATTTAAAACACAAAAATTAATGAATATATTTATTTTAAAATCTAAATGCGTATAAGTAAATGAAAGTAAAAATAAAAGTGATAAAATTTAAATAAATTAAAGGAAACCAATTTCCCTTAAAAAGGTTTCGGTGGGGAGACTCCCCCACTAAATCATACATGGTTAAAAGGTCAATTTGAAAATATTTAAAATGGTAAAGGTTAAAATTTGGACATGAAATTAAAATATGAGACACAGTATATGGTTCATCACATGTTTCAAACCATGGATTTAATTCACTTAAAAACAAATGTCTGTGTGTGTACGATACGAAGGCGAGTTAATCGAATATCGGCACTTCATAACGGTAAAACTAATGAAGGCATGACGTACGAAAATGTGGCATGTAGTTTGTTGGAGACCTGCATATTCCAGTACTCCTGCCATAGAGAAAAAACAAAGTTTTTAACAAACATTCTCACATCAGTAAGAGGAACAGATGGATGATATACAGCCGATGCAGATTTAGCAAGTGCATCAGCCTTATCATTGCCCTCCATACCTACATGACTTGGGATCAGACAGATTTAATATCATATCCCTTGCCAGCAAGGGAATCTACAGTTTGGAAAATTTTGGACACAACAGTATGATTATTTGTGTTCGAATTTTTCAACGCTTCTATAACACTCAAGCTGTCAGTCCTTGAGGAACACCCTCGGCTTGATTAAAGGTATTGGACAAAAGGTGACCAATACGAACTTTAAAAACTCGGGAGCGTAAAAAATTCTGAAGGAATATCGGAAATCTACCCCGAAAGCCAAAATCATATAATTTACGGAGAATTCCATATCGCCAAGTACGGTCATATGGCTTCTCGATGTCAAAGAAAATAGAGACCAGATGGTTCCTTCGCACAAATGCGTTGCGAATTTGGGTCTCCAAGTATGTGATATTATCAAGAATGGATCTTCCTTTACTAAATCCACTCTGATTAATATGTATACATTTATTTTTTTCCAAGAAATACACGAGACGGGCGTTCACCATACGTTCGATAGTCTTACAAAGGCAACTCGTCAGAGCTATAGGCCGATAATTTGAAGTTTCTGAAGGATCCGTACCAGACTTAAGGACAGGAATCACTATAGCTCCACTCCAGAGTGATGGAAATTCATTTTCAGTCCAGATCCTATTGAACAAATATAATAAGTTCAACAGGGAATCTGGACCTAAATGTCGAAGCATTCGATAGCTGATTCCGTCAGGTCCTGAGCTGCTATTGTAGGCCTGCTATAATGCTCACTTCAATTCCAACATCCGAAACTCGCAGTTGTAACATCCAGCAAACACCGTCCCACCCGAAGGTATGCGGTGGAGGAACGTCGTTGCGATAATCCAGTCATGAGAGGAGGCACGAATTGGAACAGTTGGTCACTAGGTCCAAAAGGACAAAGATAAGGAGCTCATCAGAGAAAGGGGCTAGAGCAGTGACGTCCATTGTGACTCGGACTGACTGGAAGATTTGTGGGGCCAAGGAAAATCTTATCTTTGGTTGAAACAGATTGGTGTTCGCTCAGCTCGACTCTTCGTCCTTAAAAACGATGGACTATAAGAGTCGGAACTTGAGAAGCTAGCAAATGTTTCACCAAAGACGTTACCAATATCCATAGGAGAAGAGTATATGGCAGCTCCCGTTTTCAATGCGGGAATTGAAAATTCTGTGTAGATACCAATGGCTACTTTTACTTTTCTACATAACTGCTTGCTGGATGTGGAAGATGTTATTGAAGAGACATAGCGAGACCAGGACTCCTTCTGATTTCAGTTGATATTTGGGGTAATCTCATTATGGGAAGAGGCAGGGTATCCGTTTGTGTGCTTGAACTTTTGGTGACTTTTTTTGCTGCGGCTGCATAACTCATTCCAGGATGCGGCGTACGAGAGGCAACAATTTTCCTAGCCTCAGGATAGGTAATATTGTTTTTATCCTTTAACGTGGTGATTTTTTTTCGTAAACCCATTGAAGTCGACTTCGATAATAGGAGGGATGTTCACCATGCCAGTTTACACACGCCTCCTTCGCTGTGCAGTTCCAAATATTGTTGCCAACTACCGCGCAGCGAGCGCAGGTAATTTTGCTTCTGCAAGCGTTTCTCGAGTGTCCAAAACGCTGGCATTGAAAACATCGCAAGGGATTTGGAATGTGTTGTCGGACGCGTAAATTCCAATAAGAAACTTTAATTTTGTCAGGAAGGTCTAAGGTCGCAAACCTTAGAATGAGATGTTTAGTGTCAATGAACTGCCCATCTCTTCTGACTCGTATGTGTTCAACTCCACAGATCTTTTAACTTTTCAAGTTATTATCGTCCGTCGACGTGTTTAACAAATCCCTTGCGGAAATCACTCACCGTGAGAAATTTATATTTCCTTGAGGCATGACAGTCACTTCTATGTTTGCCATCAATTGCATATTGATTATTTTGGATGTCTCAGCAGAGTATACAACCTCTATCAATAAGTCACCAGAACGTATTTTTCGGATGCCCCTGAAACATTGGCCAATCCTATAAAACAATATTCCTTTTTGGATAAGAAAATGGGACACTTTTTCAAAAGAACCCACTTTTCTTTTAACTATAAAATATTTACAATTGGTATCATTTAGTAAATGCTCGTGGGAGAAAAGATAATAATTTGTTTTCCATAATATTAATTTTAAAATTTCAGGACCTGACCGCACCACCAAGTCCAACAAGGGGATGCAGACCAGCTTCACCAGTGCTAGCTAAGTCCTATACGCTCAGAGTACACCCCTGAGATTGCCTCCACCCTTAACGAGTCATCCAGCAGATGTACCGATTGCTTGATCCATAAAGTCGATTGATGTGCTGGGGACCACAACATACCTCCCGTTTACCTGAAGCAGAAGCCAAAGTAATGTGTTGGTCTCTGGGAGCCTCAATTACCAGGACAATTCTTTCCAGGGACACGGGTCTCCACGCACGGCAAACACGTGGGTGATTTAGTCCCCAAGAGAAGCTAATATCAAACAGAGCGGCGACAGCTACTCAAGATGAGCCCTCAACCTAATCAGAGGCAATCATAATGAGGGAGAAGAGGAAGAAAAAATAGAAAGACAGAGGAGAGAGGAAAAGAAAGCAAAGGAAAGATTGCTTGGGTACTTTGAGATTGTGGCACCCGTGTTTACTTTAAAGAAAGTAAACCCCCTGAAGGGAAATGTAGGCTGTAATTGAAAGATGTATTGTTGATAAAAATACCACAGCCAACATGTCCTGCTGATTTAGAACCATCTGTGAATTTGTATCATTGGTGCTGACAGCGATGAGAATAAAATAGCTGTTGAAAGACAATAGGAGTTGTGTCAGACTTTCCTTATTGAGTAAAGGAATAAATAAAAGTAAGTATCGGGTTATACCAAGGTGTATGAACAAAGTCGGAACAAGGTGGAAGATCAGTGAAAGACAAATGTGACTTTATGCGAGTGAAAAAAGGTGGGATGCTCATTTGACGAGCATCGTATAGTCTTTTAATAGAGGCATTTAGAATCATGGAACATATTGGATGATGAGGGGTCGATATAAACTTAGCGTAATAATTGAGAGACAGCTGCATTCGTCGCAGGTCTAGTGGTAACTGATGACATATTACATATAGACTCTGGACGGGTGATGTGCGAAATGCACCTGAATATATTCTCAAGGCAGAGTGATAAACAGTATCCCATCTGCGTAAGACAGAAGACTTTGAAGATCCATACAAAACGCATCCGTAGTCAATGCGGGATAAAATCAAAGACTGATAAACCCGAAGGGGTGATGAGCGATCTGCACCCAAAGATGTATTGAATAACACCTTGAGGATATTAAGCGATCGCTTACACTTCTTCCGCAAATGTAAATTCCTCTGTTCAAAAAATTCCTCTGTAAAAAATATTCTTCTGCAGATATAGGATATGCGGAAGAAAAGTTAATTTTCGACCAAAAATTCCTCCCAGGAATTTTACCTAATTGACCACAGATATTGGTGTATTATTGATGTGAATCACTGGATCATTATGCAGGCTTGTGTTCCTGCAAAAGTAGACACAACTACTCTTCCCAGGAAATAGAGTAAGGCAATTTTCAGTACACCATACAGCTAATTTATTGCGGCAGTTTGTAATTGTCTCTCAATTAATCGCATATTGGACCCCTGACATGATATTTGCAGGTCGTCAACAAACAAAGTGCCTTGAATAGATGAAGGTAAGTGATGGAGGATGTTACTTATGAATAAGTTAAAAAGTGTGACACTTAAAATTGAACCCTGAGGTACGCCCTCAGATTGATTAAAAGTATTGAAAAAAATAGTCCAATACGGACTTTAAAAACACGGGAGCGTAAAAAATTCTGGAGGAATATTGGCAGATTACCCGAAAGCCAAAATCATAAATCCTACGGAAGAGTTCCATAACGCCACGTACGGTCATAAGCGTTCTCTATGTCGAAGAAAATAGAAACGAGATGATTTTTCCGCACAAAGGCATTGCGGATCAGCGTTTCCAAGTATATAATATTATCAAGAGTAGATCTTCCTTTCCGGAAACCGCTCTGATTAATATAAATACAGTTATTCTTTTCTAGGACATACAGGGTGATTCAGCTCGTCGGTGACAAACTTTGAGGATCGATAGAGCACACCTAGAGGAACATTTTTGAATAGGGAATGTAGGGTCCCTGACTCGATGGTAAGGCGTTAGGCGCTTTTGAAAATTTGGGTGCCGAAATTCGAAACGTCATAAAAACTAGGGAAATGGTTAGATTTTCTTGCTTTTTGCGTCAAAATGATTGTTTATTTAGACTTTCTTCAGTACCAATTAGATAAGCGTATCTCTTAAAACATTGATAGGGGGCGCTGTAGACTTTGGAGAGCTAGACAACAACTTTAAGCTCGTTATTTTGATAATTTAACACATGCTAGCCAAAGTTTATACTCTAACTTAAATTTTGAACCCAAAAGTAGAACCCTGCAAAAAGCGTAAGAGCCAGAATAAATTGTCAAAGTACAGGGTGGTTGAAACTCGAAGGCTACTAAGAGATAAACAAACAGATTTCTTGACTTATGGCATGCATTTTCATGATTCTGTTTGCTGGGGCTCTCTGAAACTCAGTTGAACGGTACAAAAAGAAACACCGATAGGGGGCGCTTTGGGCAAAAAACATAATTCGTTGACATTTCGGACGCTAACTGGAAACGGGGCGCTACGATCAGTTAATAACAAGAGAGTAATACACAAGTAATAACAAGAGATAAAAGCGCCCCCTATCGGTTTTTCTTTTTGTACTGTTCAACTGAGTTTCAGAGAGCCCCAGCAAACAGAATCATGAAAATACCTGCCATAAGTCAAGAAATCTTTTTGTTTATCTCTTAGTAGCCTTCGAGTTTCAACCACCCTGTGCTTCGATAATTTATTCCGGCTCTTACGCTTTTTGCAAGGTTCTACTTTTGGGTTCAAAATTTAAGTTAGATTATAAACTTTGGCGAGCATGTGTTAAATTATCAAAATAACGAGCTTAAAGTTGTTGTCTAACTCTAGAAAGTCTACAGCGCCCCTTATCAATGTTTTAAGAGATACGCTTATCAAATTGGTACTGAAGAAAGTCTAAATAAACAGAATCATTTCGCCACATAAAGCAAGACAGTCTAACCATTTCCCGAGTTTTTATGACGTTTCAAATTTCGGCACCCAAATTTTCAAAAGCGCCTAGCGCCTTACCATCGCGTCAGGGACCCTACATTCCCTATTCAAAAATGTTTGTCTAGGTGTGCTCTATCGATCCTCAAAGTTTGTCACCGATGAGCTGAATCACCCTGTATAAGAGACCATCGTTGACCATACGTTCGAGAGTCTTACAAAGGCAACTCGTCAGAGCTATAGGTCGATAATTCAGAGGATTAAAAGCATCTTTACCAGTCTTTAGGATCGGAATCACAATTGCTTCTGCCCAAAGACATAGAAATTAATTTTCAGTCCAGATCCTAATAAACGAAACTAATAAGTTCAGTAGGGAGTCTAGACTTAAATTTTGTAGCATGTAATAGCTGATTCCATCAGGTCCAGGACTTGTGCCATTAGTCTGTTGTAATGGATTTTTTAATTCTGACATCCAAAATTCGCAGTTGTAGGGTAACGCTTGTCCCTGATTGAAACGAATTGGGATTCGCTCAACACGACTCTTGGTCCTTAAAAACGAAGGATCATAAGAGTCAGTGCTTGAGACAATACCAAAATTTTCACAGAGGACGTTAGCGATACCCTTAGGAGAAGAGTGTATAGCAGCTCCGATTTTTAAAAAAGGGATCGAAAATTCCTTATAAATACAATTGGCTGCTTTAACTCTTCTCCACAACTGCTTACTGGATATAGAAGGTGTTAGAAGAAAGATAGCAAGACCAAGATTCCTTCTAATTCCGACGACGAACTTTGCGAGCTAATGCTTTTGCTCTCTTAAAGGCAATTAAATTCTCTGTTGTGGGGCATCTCCTGAATAACCCCCATAACTTCCTTTTTTTGTAAGTTTTTTGACATTCATTGTTCCACCACGGTTTGCAGCGTCTATGTGGTATAGAAGAATTTTTAGGTATTGTTGCATCAGCTGCATTTATTGTTTTAGTAGCTTTTTGAACAGCATCATCAATATTCTCGACCGTGTCCATTTTATCATCAACGACTGCCAATTGTGTAAATGAAGACCAATCTGCCCGACTGTACACGTAATTAGGGAGACGTTGTCTTACAGTACTACCTGCAGTCTGAGAGATGACAAGAGGGAAATGATCGCTGTTATGCAGATCATTTCCTACTATCAAATTTAACAACGGCAGAAGTGATGGAGAACAAATGGCGAGATCGAGAGAATTAAATGCTCTTGTGGGTGTGTGAAAATATGTTTTCTCGTTGGTATTCATCAGACAGAGACTGTTTACAGAAATAAACTGCTCTATTTGACGACCGCGAGAATTCGTATCACTACTTCCCCACAAAGAATTATGTTCGTTAAAGTCACCTACTAACAAAAATGATGTAGGCAGCATATCAACTAATGTATTGAGTTCATTATGGCGGATGACATCATGTGGTGGCAAATACAAACTACAGACTGTGATTAAGCATGTTGTGTGAATTCTCACAGCTACAGCCTGTAGAGTAGTGTTTAATGGATGGACAGTGCTGGGGAAGTTATTGGATATTAATATACAAACACCACCAGACACTGCACCATCAACACCACAGTCTTTTCTTAAGCATCTGAACCCACGCATGGAAATGTTAATGGAAGACTTCAGGAAAGTTTCCTGAAGTGCTACACATGCGGGGTTACAAGCCGTTATTATAAAATTAATGTCAACAAGATGTGATCGCAAACCATGGCAGTTCCACGAAACAAAAGAAGTTATTGTTTAATTTGAAGAGCTCCTCTCCCAGAGCTGGAAGGCAGGTTATCTGACAACTCCTCGAGCGATATGTCATCATCCGAGGGATGTAGAGAAACAGCGTCAGCCTCCAGGTATAAGGCTTTACGAGTGGATATGGAGGGTATAATACAATCCTCCTTTGAAGATTTTAGTTTTAAAGCATAAATGCCTTTGATTTTTAAGTTTAAGCTCTTTTAAAATTAGGAAATTTTAATACTTTTGGCTTTGATATTTGTTTTGAAAGGGGTAATTTACGCAAGGGAGGTGATACTATTTCTCTGTTTGTGTGCAAATAGTCCTGGTGATCTTTTTTGTTGCGGCTGCGTAGCTTATTCCAGCTTTAGAGCAGCGAGAGGAAACTTGTCGTCGAGCCTCAGGGTATGAACACTTCGTCGTGATCTTTAACGTAATTATTTCCTATTCGAAGTAAAATTTCCTATTCCAAGTAGGACAACTTCGAGAATAGGAGGGGTGATTACCGTGACAGTTCACGCAAGCCTCCTTCACTGTGCAATTGTTGTTGTTGGTTGGGTTTTGTGGCGCAAGGTCCAAAGAAGACAAGCTACGCCAAAAATTAAGCTTTGCAGAATATTGATAAATTATAGACAAAACCCAAACTCAACTTTAAAAAATTTAAAACAAAAAATAAATTAATATTTTAAAATCGAAAAAAAGCATAAGTATATGAAAGTAAAATAAAATTCAACAAATTTAAATAAAACTAAGGAAACCAATTTCCCTTAAAAAGGAAAAACGGTTTCGGTGGGATGACTCCCCCACTAAATCATACATGGTTAAAAGTTCAGTGGCAAAATATTTAAAACGATAAATGTTAAAATATGAACATGAAATTAAAATATGAGAAACAGTATATGGTACATCACAAGTTTCACACCATGGATTTATTTCGCTTTAAAACAAATGTCTGTGTGTGAAACGTGTGTGTCCGATACGAAGACGAGTCAATCTGACATCTGCAATTCGTAACGGTAAAACTGTTGATGGAATGAGGTATGGAAAGATGGCACGCAGTTTGTTTGCGACCTCCATACTCCATGACTCCTGCCAAAGAGAATTTACAAATCTTTTTACAACCCTTCTCACGTCGAAAAGAGGGACAGATGAATGAAGTACGGACGATGCAGCTTTAGCAGCTGCATCTGACTTTTCATTTCCCTTTAGACCTACCTGACCTGGGATCCAACAGAAAATGATGTCATAACCCTTGCCGGCAAGGGAATCAAATGCTCCAAAAATCTTGGACACATCTGGATGATAATAATTTCAATTTTTCAATTCTTCTAATACACTCAAACTGTCAGTTTACACACATATTTTATGATAATTTCCTGTATTCAAGAGCTGAAGGGCTTGTTAAATAGCTTTAGCGTCAGCTGTAAAGATGGAGCAGGACGTATGGAGACCGTAACCATATTTGGCATTAGCATAGAATATGCCACAGCCAACATGTCCTGCAGTTTTAGATCCATCAGTGAATACAGGTGTATATGATGAATACTGACAGCGGTGAGATAGGTAGAGCTGTTGAAAAACTGTTGAAGTTGTGTCAGATTTTCTAAATTGAGCAAATGGATTAATAATAGTTATCCGTGCATCATACCAGGGTGTATGTGATTGTAGGTCCGTTTTAATAAAAGGGACATCATATATGGTCTGTCAAATGGAGTTGATCTTTAGTTCGAGTGAGAAAAGTTTGGATGCTGTATGGTCGAGCATCATATAGTCTCTTTAATGCAGGAAAAATGGCCAAGTAACGTAAAGGATGTTGTCTGTTAGACATAACCTTAGCGTAATAATAGACAGCTGCATTCGTCTCAGGTCCAAAGGCAATTGTTGATAAATTACATAAAGACTCTGGACGGGAGATGTGCGGAATGTGCCTGAACATATTCTCAAAGCAGAGTGATGCACAGTATTCAATCTGTGAAAAACGGAAGACCTTGCAGATCCATAGACAACACACCCGTAGTCAATACGAGACAAAATGACCGATTGATAGACCCGAAGCAGTGACAAGCGATCAGCACCCCAAGATGTATTTGAAAGCACCTTGAGGATATTAAGCGATCGCTCACACTTCTTCCGCAAATGTAAAAATGCGGAAGAAAGGTCAACTTCAGGTCTAATATCACACCAAGAAATTTAATCTCGTTGACTACAGGTATTTGTGTGTTGTTCAGTATGATAACAGGATCATTGTGTGAATCCTGGTCTTCTTGCAAAAATGGATACAGCAGCTCTTGCTAGGAGATAATGTAAAGCCATTCTCAGCACACCATGCAGCTATTTTATTAACAGATGTTTGTAGTTGTCTCTCAATTAAACGCATGTTCGATCCTTGGCAAGATATTTGTAGGTCGTCTACATACATAGTGCAATAAACTGAAGGTGATAGAAGATGAAGGATGTGACTAATGTAAATGTTAAAAATAGTGACACTTAAAATAGAGCCTTGGGATACACCCTCGGCTTGAATAAAAGTATTGGATGTAGACGTTCAAATACGTAATTTAAAAATACGGGAGCGGGGAAAGTTTTGTAGGAATATCGGGAAATTACCCCCAATGCAAAAATCATATAATGAACAGAGAATTCCATATCTCCATGTACGGTCATAAGCCTTCTCGATGTCAAAGAATATGGAGACCAGATGGTTTTTGCGCACAAATGCGTTGCGAATTTGGGTCTCCAATTATGTAATATTATCAAGAATGGATCTTCCTTTACAAAATCCACTCTGATTAATATGTATACATTTATTTTTTTCCAAGAAATACACGAGACGGGCGTTCACCATACGTTCGATAGTCTTACAAAGGCAACTCGTCAGAGCTATAGGCCGATAATTTGAAGTTTCTGAAGGATCCGTACCAGACTTAAGGACAGGAATCACTATAGCTCCACTCCAGAGTGATGGAAATTCATTTTCAGTCCAGATCCTATTGAACAAATATAATAAGTTCAACAGGGAATCTGGACCTAAATGTCGAAGCATTCGATAGCTGATTCCGTCAGGTCCTGAGCTGCCATTGTAAGCCTGCTGTAATGCTCACTTCAATTCCAACATCCGAAACTCGCAGTTGTAAGGAAAATCTTATCTTTGGTTGACACAGATTGGTGTTCGCTCAGCTCGACTCTTCGTCCTTAAAACGAAGGACTATAAGAGTCGGAACTTGAGAAGCTAGCAAATGTTTCACCAAAGACATTAGCAATATCCATAAGAGAAGAATATATAGCAGCTCCTGTTTTTAAAATAGAAATTGCAAATTCTCCATAAATACTATTGGCTGCTTTTACTTTTCTCCATAACTGCTTGCTAGATGTGGAAGATGTTATTGAGGAGACATAGCGAGACTAGGATTCCTTCTGACTTCATCGATGAGCTCTGCGAGCTAATGCTTTTGCTCTCTTAAAGGCAATAAAATTCTCCGTTGTGGGGTACCTCCGGAAAAGCCCCCATAACTTCCTTTGTTTTTTATGTTGGTTGGCATTCATTGTTCCACTATTGCTTGCAACGTTTTTTGGTATCCAAGAACTTTTAGGTATTCTGTATCAGCTGCAATTATAAGTGTTTCAGTGACTTTATGTTCGGCATTATCAATATTCTCGATCGTAACCATTTTATCATCAACGACTGCCAATTGTGTAAATAACGTCCAATCAGCTCGACTGTACACGTAAGTACGTTGACAAATTCGCGCACTACAACCACCAGTCTTAGAGATGACGAGTGGGAAACGATCGCTGTTATCCAGATCATTCCCTACTGTTAAATTTAACAATGGCAGAAGTGACAGAGTACAAAAGGCAAGGTCCAGAGAATGAAATGTTCTTTTGTGTAAGTGGAAGTATGTTTTCTCGTTGATATTAAGCAGACAGAGACAGTTATCAGAAATAAACTGCTGTATCTTGCAACTACGAGAATTTATATCATCACTTCCCCACAAAGTATTATGGCTGTTAAAGTCACTGAATAACAAATATGGTAAAGGCAGCTGATCAACTAATGTATCAAGTTCTTTTGGGCGGATGACATCATGTGGTGGTAAATACAAACTACAGACTGTAATCAAACATGTAGGAATTCTGACAGCTACAGCCTGTAGGGTTGTATTGATTGGATGAACAGTGCTGGGGAAGTCATTAGATGTTAATATGCAAACACCTCCAGACACTGCACCATCGTCACCACAATCTTTTCTAAAGCATTGAAACCCATGCATAGTGATGTTATTTGTAGACTTCAGGAAGGTTTCCTGAAGTGCTATACATGCGGGGTTATAAGCTGATATAATAGACTTGATGTCATCAAGATGTTTACGCAAACCATGGCAGTTCCAAAAAATAAAGAAAGTTATTATTTAAATTGAAGAGCTCCTACCCCATAGCTGGAAGGCGATTCTTCTGTCATATCCTCGAGCGATAAATTATCTTCCAAGGGATGAAGAGAGACAGCATCAGCCTCTAGGGATGATATGGCTATATGGGTGGATACGGAGTACTTTCGCGGGCCCTATCTTGCAGATTTATATTTGGAGGTCTTAATGCCTCTAAATTTAACCAGAGAAGCTCTTCTAATTAATATAGGTGCTGATTTTGGTCTTTCCGTAGAAACTTGGGGTAATCTCATTACAGGAAGCGACAGGGTATCCGTCTGCGTACTTGAACATTTGGTGACTTTTCTTGCTGCGGTTGCGTAACTCACTAAAGACTGTTGCGTATGAGAGGCAAAAACTTCCCTAGCCTCAGGATAAAAAAAGTTGTTTTTGATTTTTATTGTAGGGATTTTATTTTCGTAAGCCCATTGAGGACAACTTCGAGAATAGGAGGGATTGTCTCCGTGACAGTTTACAGAAGCCTCCTTTGCTGTGCTGGTCGAATTATCATGGCCAACTACCACGCAGTGAGCGCAGGTAAGTTTGTCTCTGCAAGCATTTCTCAAGTGTCCAAAACGCTGGCATCGGAAACATTTCAAGGGATTTGGAATATATTGTCTGACGGGTAGATTGAAGTAGGCATCTTTAATTTTGTCAGGAAGGTCTGGGGTCGCAAATGTCAGAATGAGATAAGAAAAGGGGACACTTTTTCAAATGAACCCACTATTCTTTTCCTTATAAAATATTTACAATTCGATTCATCTATAATATGCTCTCGTGGAAGAAAAGACATTTTTCAATTTTCATAGTTTTTATTAAAATTTCGGGTCCTGAACGCACCACCCACCACCGAGTCCAACGAGGGGATGAAGACCAGCTGTACCAGTGCTAGCCAAGTCCTATACGCTCAGAGTGCATCCCTGTGATGGCCTCCACCTTTAACGAGTCATCCAGCAGATGTACCGATCGCTTGATACATAAAGCCGATGGATGTGCTGCGGACCACAGCACACCTCCCGTTAACCTGAAGTAGAGGCCAAAGCAATGTGTTGTTCTCTAGGGACCTCAATTACCAGGACCCTCCTTTCCAGGGACACGGGTCTCAACGCACGGCAAACACGTGGGTGATTTAGTCCTCAAGAGTACCTATTAGCAACAGAGTGGCGACAGCTGCTCAAGGGGAGCCCTCGACCTTGTAAGAGGCATCCACAATGACTGAGAAAAAGATAAAAAGCAAAAGGAGAGAGGAGAGAAGAAAAAAAAGAAGAGGACAGATCACTGGGGTACCTCGGGATTGTCACACCCGTGTTTATTTAAAGAAAGTAAATCCCCTGAGGGGCCTTTGCTGTGCAGGTCGAACTATCGTGCCTACCCAGATAGCAAATAACTTCCAATGAACATCCCTCGGACATCCAAAACATCCATATTTGATCCTCCGACGTCTTGGATGTGATTTGGACATCCCCTAGATGTTCTTTGAGAAAGTCCTCAGGACAGCCTTATAAAGCTGTTCTAAGTATGTCTTTTTATGGATCTGTTTTGGATGATCTGTTGATAAACATCCTGAAAAGGTTTTTTTACATCCTTTTTTGGTTTTTCTAACAAATGATCTGAATGCGTTTTTTTATTTACTTATAAAATTAAAAAATCATATCAATTTGTTAATAAATGTAAATAATTTTGTGCTACAGTGTATTTAGTAATTAAAATGAGAATATATTCTCATTTTAATTAGTAGAAATCACCTTATGTAAAATTTATGAATTTTTGTGCTATTAAAGATCCTGTCTTTTATTTCATCATAATTATAAACAAAGATATATGTAAAAACAAAAGAGTATGTTTGGATTAACTAAATTTTTTTTGAATACGACATGAATTTAAAAGGGATTTTCAAGGGTTATACGACTGCTATGAAGACAGTACATATATTCTAAAGGTAAGTTATGTCAATACGTTAGATCAATACGAATTGATAAGTTTTAAAATAATTAACAGATTACAAAGTATAATAATATTTTTAAAATATATTCATAATGTTTATTCAAATTTAATATAATGTTGTATTTACTTCCGCTACATTTTGTTTTCCAGGTAAGGAAAAAAAAAATCTTGGTAAAATTTTCTCTTGTTACAATTTAATTTATATAATGCAATTTTGACTGAAAATTACAAACGTTCTTCAGTTTATTCTTCACCATTAAAAATATCATTTAATTAAAATAATTAAAGCGTTTTTAAAAAACAGTTGATTTTCTCGAAGAGCATTTAGAAAAAAGAATTATTTATGTATGGGATGTAAATTTTTTTATCTGTTATATATATATATATATATATATATATA
>JAPDSC010130101.1:281423-291457 GCA_026290005.1 Latrodectus geometricus
ACACAAATACCTGTAGTCAACGAGATTAAATTTCTTGGTGTGATATTTGACCGAATGTTGACCTTTCTTCCGCATGTTTTACATTTGCGGAAGAAGTGTGAGCGATCGCTTAATATCCTCAAGGTAAATACATCTTGGCGTGCTGATCGATTGTCACTCCTTCGGGTCTATCAATCAGTCATTTTATCTCGTATTGACTACAGATGTGATGCCTATGGATCTGCTAGGACTTCTGTGTTAAGCAGACTAGATACCGTGCATCACTCTGCTTTGAGAACATTTGCAGGCGCTTTGCGCACATCACCCGTTCAGTCTTTACGCTATTTGTCAACTGCCTTTAGACCTGAGACGAATGCCGCTGTCTCTCAATTAATATGCTAAAAGTATGTCAGACAGACAACATCCTTTACGATCCTTGGTATATACTCCTGCCTGGAAGAGATTATATGATGCTCGATCTTACAGCATCCAACCCTTACTCACTCGAATTAAAGTTAAATTCCTTTTGATAGACCTATGTGATGTCCGTTTTGTTAAAACGGACTTACAATCACATCCACCCTGGTATGATCCACAGGTTATTATTATAAATCCATTTGCACAATTTGGAAAATCAGTCACAACCTCAACGGTTTTTCGACCGCTGTATCTATATCATTGCTGTCAGTATTCGTCATACACGCTTGTATTCACAGATGGTTCTAAAATTGCAGGACATATTGGCTGTGGCATAGTTTATATATGAAGATACCAGTCATGGTTACAGCCTTCATACGTCCTTCTCCATCTTTACTGTTGAAGCTACGGCAATCTATGAAGACCTTCAGCTAGTGAATACAGAGAAGTTTCATAAAATCTGCGTGTATACTGACAGTTTGAGTGTTTGTTTTAGAGGCGTTGAAAAACTCTAATAAATGCCATCCTGTTGTGTCTAAGATTTTCGAAGCATTGGATTCCCTTGCTGGCAAGGTCTATGATATTACATTCTGTTGGATCCCAGGTCATGTAGGTCTAAAGGGAAATGAAAAGGCGTATGCAGCATCGTCTTTACTCCATTCATCTGTCCTTCTTTTCGATGTGAGAAGGGTTGTAAAAAGATTTGTAAATTCTCTCTGGCAGGAGTCATGGAGTATGCAGGTCACAAACAAACCGCGTGCCATCTTTCCATACTTCTTCCCATCATCAGTTTTACCGATACGAAGAGCAGATGTTAGATTAACTGGCCTTCGTATCGGACACACACAGACATTTGTTTTTAAGTGAACTTAATGCATGGTGTGAAACGTGTGATGAACCATATACTGTGTCTTATATTTTAATTTCATGTCCTAATTTTAACCTTTACTGTTTTAAATATTTTCCAACTGACCTTTTAACCATATATGATTTAGTGGGGGAGTCACCCCACCGAAACCTTTTTTCCTTTTTAAGGGAAATTGGTTTCCTTAATTTTATTTAAATTTTGTGAATTTTATTTCACTTTCATTTACTTGTACTTTTTTAGATTTTAAATAAAATATATACAATAATTTTTCTGTTTTAAACTTTTAAAGTTGAGTTTGGGTTTTGTTTAAAATTTGTTAATTCTCATTGAAATTTAACTTTTGGCGCAGCTTGTCCTTTTTGGACCTTGCGCCACAAAACCCAACCAACCAACCACCTTTAACGAGTCACCAGCAGATGTACCGATCGCTTGATCCATAAAGCGATTGATGTGCTGATGACCACAACACAACTCCCGTTTACCTGAAGCAGAGGCCAAAGTAATGTGTTGCTCTCTAGGGGCCTCAATTACCAGGACCTTCCTTCCCAGGGACACGGATCTCCACGCACGGCAAACACGTAGGTGATTTAGTCCCCAAGAGAAGCTAATAGCAACAGAACAGCGACAGCTACTCAAGGGGAACCCTCAACCTTGTAAGAGGCAACCACAATGAGGGAGAAATGGAAGAAAAAGCAGAAGGGGAGAGAAGAAAAGAAAGAAGATGACAGATCGCTGGGGTACCTCGGGATTTTATACCTGTATTTACTTAAAGAAAGTAAACCCCTGCGGGGACCTTGTTTTTGAATTATAAATTCCATTTTAACTTTATTAGTCTATTCAACTGAACTCTTCTTAACTAATTTACTTATTAAAGAACTTCTATTTCTATTCTGCATTTATACATTTTTACTTCAATATTTAATTTGAAGGGATTGTAATTTATTAATGAACAAATTACCTTTATTGATAAAATTAACAGAAATGGACTAAATTAAAGTAATTTGTACTTAAGAATGCATAGTTAATGTAGATAAATACATACGTTTATTTTACAATAAAAATGTATAAATTTAATTTCATATGAATATCAAGAGGATTCTAACATACAATTGTATAATTGTCATTTCATTTTAGAAACACAATTCATTTTTATCAACTTGACTTGTTCCCACACAGTTTTTTTTACATTATGTAATTATAATATCAAATCATATTGCACTTCTACATTTGATCTTTATGATGTATTGAAAACCATCAAATATAAATTCAAAATATTTTCATCCTGTTTAAGATAACAGATTTAAACCAACAGGAATAAGTTTAATCAGTAATGTTATTCAATAATGTGTGAATCTGTTTTATATTTACCTTATAAATAATGTATATAAAAGTAAACAAACATATTTAATGATCAGTTGATGAAAAATTTACAATTTTTGTGAACTAATACTAGAATCAAATTTTTTGTAAAAACTTCAGAGGTGATGAAAAAAAAAAACTATTAATTGTTATTTGAGCCATGAACAATATTTAAAAAAATAGTTTTTTTGAAATCTTTGTTATGCTTTTTTTGATTTCTTTTTTCTTTTCAGCAATAGCAAGTAATGCATTTAATTTTCTCCAGGGAATGTGCTCAGTGGAACCTAAAAAGAAAATCAAAATTATTTCAAATTAACACACAAAAATTTATAAAAATAATTTATAATTAGATTTACATTAAAATGCTGATTTTTCACAGCAACTGTTCTTCCAATGAATTTTACATGAAACAAAATATTTAAGATAAACAAAATGATGTTTTTGTAGAAATTGTTTTAATCCAATAGTTATAAAAGAAGAATTTGAAATCTAAACAAATTAGATTATAGTTGTTATTAGACATTGCACCTTAGATTTATATTTGAAGAAACATATCTGGAGATTTTATATATTTAAGCACTAAAATATAAATGGATGTTATATTCAAATTGATATTAATGAAACCAAATTTCCTGAGCACATAGCACTGCAATTAACTCAGAAATGGATATTAATGAAACCAGATGATTATATTAAAACAAATTTAAATTAACTGTGAAATACTGAAATTAACTTGTGAAATACTCAAATTAAAAATATATTTACTCTGCATAGAGCAACATTTATTATAAAGTACATTGGGGCAAGAATAAATTTAACTAAAACTTTTACAAAAATTTTGTTAATTATTTTGCAGAAGAGAAACGTTCAAAAGTAAAAAATATTTCTATACTTAGATTTGCCAATCATGAAACAGAAAATCGTAATTATTTACTTTCGATAATTTTTAAAGGTACCTACATAGCTTTTATCATTAAATGATACAAATATTTAGATTGTTAAATGATGAATCAAAATATTTTATAGTGGCTGACAAAATATGGATACAAAATTATAGTCAAACAGTATTGAAGGACATGCACATAAATGACATATTTAAAGGAATAAAAAATTTTTCCTCCTGCAGAGTTTTCTAAAATGCAGGAAGTGCAAGTATGAATAAAAATTGAACATGAAGTTTAGAGTCTAAAAATAAAACATTCTATAATGTTTACATTATATGACTAAAAAGTGCAGATGAAATGTTCAAATTTATAGTGACACTCCTTAATTTGAGTATATCTAGCAATAAAGATAGAAGCATGAGTAACATGAAATGTTAATCTTTGAAAAAGGCAGCTTAAAGCGTCCATTCTTTTGAAAAATGTGATTCACAGAACCCTATAAATTTTGATGTTGTATTGGAAAGATAAACTATCTATAGATACGAAGATGAAAAGAATCTACCATAATTTTTGGCATTTAAAAATCAACATATTGGAGCAATGAATGTAATATTTATGTTGCCATGTCCTCTGCACAGGTGAATCAAGTCAATATAAATAAAAAACAGTAAAACTTTTTGCATTTTAAAATTACACATCAATCAAATCAGGTATATACATTTATATAGTTAATTTAATTAACTAAATTATTTATTTAGTTAATTAAATTAAATATCTAATTTTGAAATTTTAATTAATATGAAGATTCTAAGAATTTAATTCAGTCAAAGATTAAAAAATTAAAATTTATATTCAATTATATTAAATTCATAGAGTTTAGAATGCATTCATAAAACACTACCATTAATACTATCTGAATATGAATAATATTCAGAAAGAAATATTTTGCATGCCACAATAAAACTAAATTGCAATCTGTTGAAGTATTTACTTCAACCATTTTATCACAAAAATAAGTTATCTGTACAGAATTATGTTACACACTTACAATAGCGCTTTTAAATCAAATAAAGTTAATAAGAAACACTTCAACAATTAATAAAATAAAATCTGTGTTAAAGATTTAAAAAAAATTCTTGAATAATAAATTTCTTTAATATTTTACACACTAGAAGAGTCTAATGTATTTCTAACAAATTCTCATGGAACACTTGTTCATAACAAAATCCATCACATAAAAATTTCACAATAAGCAAATTTTCTAAATTACTCTTAGTTAGTGAGTTTCTAAATTCATTCAATTATTTTCCACTAAACTAAAATTTTTTTCTGCATTGCTATAAGATATCACTAATAAAGAATATGAATTTAGATATTCTATCATATTTGTCACTATTATCTGCACCCTTAATTTCATTTGAAACCATAGAGAATCGGTATTTTCCTTTTCAGTTTTTAACACATTGACTGCCAGTCTCTAGTGATGGGGTTGATAGTTAATGCCTTGACATCGATGTAGATTGTACCCAGAAGCCAACATACTAATATAATTAGAAATATGATTTAAAATTATTAATGAAATATTATTATTTTATATCTGTAAATTAAATATTTACAGATAGTTTCTAATCATATCTCCATGCCAATACCAGCAGAAATACCCTACAAGCATTGCCAGATAAACTAGAGAATGAACAATCAAAAGTGGATTCCGCGCCAGCGCGTGACTGGCTACTAAGACATTACCACACATCACGCGCTGGCCCGTGATTGGCTCTTCAGCAATATCGCCATGCTACGCGTTAGCGCGTGATAAGCAGTCAATGTGTTAATATCGATAAATCTTCAATTTGCAACGAAGAAAAGTTATTTTCTAGCTTATCACGGTTACATTCTCAGATTCATCATGTTTAATTGGTAGCAAAAATAGAAATATTTGAACAAAGAATCTCATACTTGAAAATTTGGCCTCATCCATTTTATCTACATCTGGCAACTGCAAATGATGCAAAAGAACTTGTTTTATTGGAAATTTGTTTAAAACGTAATTACAAGGAGTTGTAAAATATGTCCAAACATCAGAAAAAAATGTTTTCTTTCCTTCATCAGATAATGTTGCCACAATATTAAATGTACTATTTCCTATGACTAAATCACAAGATTCTTTTTGATTATTACAAGAATGATAATCCACTTCAAATAAAGGTATACTTCAAATTATGGATGGCTTAACAAACTTAGTTAACAGTTCTTTCAGCAAGCTATACATGATATCTTTAAGTTTATGAATTTGTGGGTGACTAAACTCAATAAAACATTATACTTTTTAAATATCTTTAAAGTGTAACCAAAAGATAACTTTGTGTACTATTTTCCTACTTCATTTCATATCCTTTCTATTTTAAACTAGGTTTGATGCATCACATATCAACATCAGAATTTTTAGCTCCTATTCTTGGTACACTAAAAGATGCTAGATTTTCAGAATATGTACTTTTTCACTATAGCTATATCATAAAAATATTTTAAAAAAAGATTCCATTGAGCTATGAATTTTAGAAGAATTTTGTAGGGAAAGCCAACATATGCAAACATGCTTAAGGATTTTTGAGGATCTTTCCCACACAATTCTTGTAACTTTTTCAAACTTCTTCTTTTCAAACTCTAATTTAAATAACAATAGATGTCAATTATGACTTCATCATTTTAAATTGGTGGGCTTGCAAAACCTTTCTCAGAAGCAAGATTAATCAAATGACAAAAGCAACCAATAGCTATTAAATTTTCTCTCTTTTTGCTTAAATAGGTTATCACACCTTTTTTCTTCCTTTGTACTAATGCTGTATTATCAGCACCAAATGCTACACAATATTTAAAAGGGTAATTTTCATTTAAAAGTAAAGTGCTTATATTTTCTTCTGTTGCATCAAGTTAAACTTGGAAGTGACAATAAGCAGCTTTCAATACATTTACGAATGAGGTTTAATAATACTTGCCCATTTGTCCAATGCTAATTCCTTTATTTTAGCAGAAGTTTTGATTAAAGCACATTCATAACGCCTTTCAATTTCACTTTTAATAAAAATTTTCCTAAAAAGTGAACCAGCATGAAATGCAATGCTGATTGGTATGTTGCGTTCAATCAAAAATGAAGTAAAATATAATTTCCACCGAGTGACTTGAATATCATTTTTAAAATAAACATCCATTTAAGAAGTGATTGCTGTAATTTTTGCCTTTTGTATGTTTTGGGAATTTTACATTATGAGAAATATCAAAATGGCCACCATAAAACACATTAAAATCACAATAGCAAACTATGCAGTAAGCACTCTTAGCTCCTTTAAATAATGCTTTAATCACTTAAACGGTCATTTTTTTTTTTTACCAGAAATGCTTACAAATGGCATATTTTTTATTGCATTAATAAAGTACCGCACTTAATAGAATATGAAATTTATTACTTTTTTCACTTTTAATGCTTTTATAACATTTTTTATTTTACAATTTTGTAACACAAAACCCCTAAATGTTTGCTTTTCTCAAGCATATTTGACTCTTCCACAATTTTACTCATGGGAGAAGAATCCTTGAGTGTTTTATAAAATTATTGAACATCGGAAGTGTTGTCAAATTATATGTGCACAGAAGGAATACCAGTAAATTTAAATTGAGGATGCGCATTGGATGGATTTTTCATATTATTAATGAAAATTCTTGCACAACTCAAATCTTCATCAGAGCTGAGCTCACTGGACGAGTCATCTGAGGAATAAACAAAATAAATAGAAGAAATATCTGTAATTGTATTAGAATGTAGTTCATCATCTAATAAGAAAGTATTTTCATCTTTCATTCCATCCATAACTTCCATAAAAAAAGACAAGGTTTTAAATTCAAAAGTGTTGAATACAGTAGAACAAAAATTTCAAAGAAAAACCCAAATGAAAAACATTTCAGTTACATGGACAAACAACGCCATTTGTTGAAAAATGTTAATAAAAAATAATCTCTTTACAATAATGAAAAATACATTACACCCAAAAAAGGAAAGGAGAAAATATCCATACCCGTATGCAGTGCAGGCAAACCACATGAGGCAAATTTTGGGTAGCATGTACATTGTATGGGCAAACTGCTTAAGGGTTAATACATGGAATTGCGACAATATAACTATTTTTTAAAGATTGAAAATAAGATTTCTTAGGATTATTATTAGCCATTTTTTACAAAATATCAGCAACTCACAACAAAGCAAGCTTTCAAAATGCTAGCTTTCAACCAAAAGACCTCCAGTGTTAGCTCCACATATTAACAGCCCACCAATCACAGAGGTTAAATTGAATGGTGTCAAGTTAGGCATTATCTTGATTTCCTTTAAGCCTGCCATACATGATAGGATTTGGTGTTCAGATTTGTTAAGGGGTAGAAAGTAATTAAGCATACACGATACATGTTGTCCCTTTAAATTTTGTTCACCTGAGTAGAGAAAGCATATCTGGTAAGGGAACTTACTTTTAAAGGTGTCATTTTTCAACATTTATTGCTTTTGTCTTAAAATGTAAGCCTTTCAAATTGAAAACGAAAATCTGGAAAAATTTCGGAAGTTATTCAGTAAGTTTTATGACTTGATGACTTAATTTTTTCCTTTTACAAATTGCTTCACTTATTTGTCTGCTTGTAATATCTAGGATCACATTTTTTAATTTATGATATATTTTACAGCATTCTTATATATAAGAAATATCTTTTTTTTAAAAAAAAATATCTTAGTTTTAATATGAGTAAATTAAGCACAAAAATATTGCGGGCTACAATTTGAACGGTAAAACTATAGAATTTCAATGGATACCATCGCATGTGAACATAAATGGTAATGAAAGAGCAGGCCGTTTGGTCAAGAAATTCACTAAAACACATATTTAAGCTAATACTATTCCATTGGATTTTCTAAAACGACATATAAGAGAGCTGATCAAGCTGAACTATAATAAGGACCTGTCTAATAAATCAAAAGACAAACTATGGGTAAATATTAAAAATGATTGGAAAAAATTTGGTCACAGATCATGTAAAGAAGCCATGGCCAATTTTAAATTGAGCACTGGTCATGACTGCCTAGCTCAATTTGACTCATGACTGCCTAGCTTAAAAAAATTGGCATCTTCACCAGTAGTCTTTGCCCTATCAGTAAGGTAGACAATATGAATAGGGACCTACTCGTCTGCCTGGGCCTGGACCCTACTCTTCAACAAAAAGGTGATGTTTAAAAGTTAAATTGGATGGCGAGGGATCACTTGTCCTGACCAATTACATGCTCCCCCTCTAGCCTTTTAAACTTTGAAATTTTAGAATTTTAATTGTTTTACGTTGGTTTTTATCTTTTTTTCTTTCATTGTAATTTAAGTGTGTTTGCGAGTGGCCAGATGTTGATGGATTGGGTAATTTTTAGACATATGTCACAACAACATAACATATTGCAGGCTATTCGTTCTGAGTTCAGATGCAAAAATATTGGCTTATACTGCACACACAAACATGTCTTTCCCAACACAATTTCATTTAATATACACTAAGAAGATAAAATTTTTTAAATTAAATTAACATGAATGAAAAATTCTAGAAAATTTGTTGGATAATGTAAATCAATCAATTATAAAAAAAGAATATATTCATGCATACTTTAAGACCTCATGAATGATCAATTGCGATTTTGCCTTTCCTGGCAACATGTAGAACATATGAAAATTTATAATTTACAGCACTTACTCACCTAACTATGGTACAAATAATACAGAAAACAAGTCAATTATAAAAGTTCTTCATAAAAAATATTTAATAGTCAAAGTAATTTTTAAAATTATTTATTGATTTATTAAACTATAGTTACAATAAAAGATTAAAAAATCTAAATTGGATTGAATAAATTAAATTTAAAATTTTCAATTAATTAAAACAAAGTGAGATGATAAACACTTATATTAAATGGAATTAATAATGTAAAGACTTAATGCAATTCATTAACTGAATTATAATGCTTTAATAAAAAGGAAACCAAATAGTTTTAAGCATTTGTTATATTTTTTAGTAATACTTCATTATATGATCATATAATAAATAGACATAAGAAATTCTTTTTCATTTCATTCATTGTAGCAAATTTTCATCAATATTTTTTATAAACATCTTATAATTTTTCATATACTTTCTTTTTATTTGATTCATATTTTCAATGCTCACAATGTACCACAAATATGATTCATCTTTATATGCTTTACAACCCTATGGGAAGAGACATGTGACAGCAGGAAATTGCTGTTTACTTCCTGTAACTAATCTATGTTGGAAGACATACCTGAGCTTGTATGAATTTTCCTCAACCCATCATACTGCCCATGATACATTTTGTTAGGTGTCATGTAGATTCAAATGAAGAAATGTATTGTGTATGACGAGCTTTATAATTTCTTAAACTCATGACCCCCAATAGAAAAACGGATTTTAAAGTGAATTCTTCAAATGCGCAG
>JAPDSC010130101.1:294457-338198 GCA_026290005.1 Latrodectus geometricus
AACATTCACCATCAGAAAAGCTTACAAGAAAGTTTTGAAAGAAATACTCTTTATGTTTCATAAAATAAATAACAGGTTGTACCAGGACACACCTGAGTTATTTAAACTATAATCGGCTTTGTGCAATTACGTTCAAAAACGAATTCGGTTCCTTTTAAAAATTTTACGGTTGTAAATACGCTAACGTCATTTTGCAACTTGCCTTGACGTGAGCTGTTTCGTTTTAAAAATACTCAAATACGTATATCGTCATATGGAAGCGAAAATTTTTAAGTTACACAGCAGATTTTAAATTAAAAGCTATAGCGAAAGCAAATAGAAACAATGGCGTCAAATGTGTTAATGTGAAGTGAAAACAAAGCACGCGCGGTATAAAAATTTTTTATAAAATATGCAATTTGTAAATAATCCATTTCTTTCATTTAAATATTAACGAAGCAAATATATATATTAATTTAAATATGTCTGACATCTTTTTAAAAGTTATTAGAAGCTAAATATCGGAAAGTTTTACAAGAATCTCTTCTCAAAATTATCGCTTTTGATCGATCTCGTGCTTTAATCTCAAGTTTATCGCACTTTGTGATGAACTGGATCTTGACTGATATTTTTGATAAATGCTTATATTCTATACAATTTATTAAATTTTTAATGCCACTGTGCATTTTTTTTTATTTTATGTGACATCTATATTATCAGCAGTACATAGTTTAGTCTATTCGCCAGAAAGAAATTGCCACGGATTATACGCTGCGGATTATTGGACGCTTTTTTCCCTTTTACTCGAAAAAACGGCCGTGCGGATAATACGCCGCTGCGGATTATATACAGGAAAATACGGTAGTTAAAAGAAAAGTCTGCTATAGTAACCTTTACAATTTCATAAATTACTCTCACTCACACACACACAGTTAATTTTATATCACCATCAAGTATGAATGATAATGTAAACTCAATAAATTCACAATGCTGAACAGAAAATTGTTTTGTAGCAAGCAGTTCCATAAAAAAATATTTTTTAAGGATTCTTTTATGTTTTTATAAATTCTAAAATTGCTATTCAAATTATTTTCATTGAAAGATTTTTATGCAAAATATAAGAAATCTGGGAAACATAATAAATAATTAACTAGTGATAAAAGATCAATTTTCAAGCTAATAGCAAAACAGTATTTGTCTACTTGTAAAACAAAAACCAGTAAAATTAGTTCACATGCAACATCTTGATACATTTTAAGAAAATTTTCAAATTTTACTTTTTAGAAATAAAAAAGAAAATCATTTACTAGTAAACTACAGTGATGTTATAAATATTAATCCTTAAATTAACCTTCATGACATCACTTATGAATGTTAATATAAGGATTTCTTCAGTATGCAGATGAGTAAAGGTTTTGAGATAGAGAGAATGGGAGTTTCTTCATATAGAGAGAAATATAATCTACAATGAATTCTCGTGAAAATTTACTCAAAACTCCATTAACAAATGCTTCACAATAGTTTGTACAAGATGGTTAAGTCAGAAACTTTAGTACGACAATGTTCCTTTACAAGTGTTTAAATTAACTAAATTATCTGGTTTTAAAGATACTTGAGATTTTATGCTGGCAAAGATGTAGTCCTTACCCAAATTCCATAGGAAACTTGTACAGGTCATTTGATATGTCAGTAAATGCAAATAACTATAAATAAAATTCTGTACAAAAAGTAGCAATAATAGATGAATGGGGACAAAATTTTTAAATCTTTGCTAAAAAACCTAATTAATTCAATGGAAAATAAAATACCTGAAGTTATTCAGATAAATTGTAGATCAACATTTTTTTTATTTCATAAAAATAATTTCAGGAAGTGGTGTTATCATTTTGCAAGATACTTGAAAGTGATGATTAATTATTTAGCACTAAATATCACTTTAAAATATTCCACACACATTTGATATTTCATTCATTTGCATCAACTTAATTTTAGAATTTCATATTATTCTTTGTTAAAAATCACAAAACACAAAATGGTGCTAGTTTTGTAAAAAAAAAAAAAAAAAAAAAAAACACACACACACCTGTCTGTTTGTCTTAAGACCTGAAATCTGAATTTCATAAAACAATATTATCACGGAGGTTTGAAATTCCAACATGCAAAGATGCAGTCATGAAAGCAATGTGCAATGAACAAATTGCAAAGGACACAAATATACAAAGGAACCATGCAATTTCTCTAAAGAAAACTGTAGTAACTGAAAAATATTGCTATACAACAATGCATTCAATATGGAATATGCAAGGAATACATTGATAATTGAAATGAAAAACATGAAAAATCAGATCAATGAAAATATCTAAGCTCAAATTAAACCACTATGTAAAATTTGTTATTCATAACTCAATCATGACGAGAAGTAGTTGTCAGACAAAATAGCTCATTAATTCTGTATATGTTTCAATTCATAAGATCTACTAGTCAATCTAAGATTTTAATTTTGAAGGAAACTGTAAACAATAGCAATGAAGTGGGAATAATTGTAGTTCATTAACAATAAGACCAACACCCCCTCAAAAATAGGCATAAGGTTGCATAAATTTGTCCCACATATTACATCAACCATTTCTCTCAATAACAAATGCAAGATGATTAAGTCATTGATACAGTGCTCCTTATATTAGTGAATCAGAGCTTTTAAATAAAGATTTTAGGTTTTTTGCATCAATGGTCCTTGGAATAATAGCATGCAAAGATTTAATTACTTATTTTCAATAACTGGTTACAGGTTCTTGCTTAATTCAATAACTGACTTTATGGACATAATTATATATTTTAAGTAATTTTTTTTTTGAAAAACATTTTTTATAACAAAATTGAATGTATCTATCTATTTCGTTGCATTCTATTAAAATTCTTTGATGTTTGGTTCACTGAATTTATTATTGACACTTGAATTACTGCATGCTTTTTAAGTTTTGACCAGGTAAAATGTATACCAAGATTTTAAGAATCATAGATAATATATATATATATATATATATATATATATATATATATATATATATATATATAAACTAAAAAAATCATTGAGTTTTGGTTTAAACATGAAAACATAGCTACGTTTTTTTGAATAAGCATTACTAACATTTGAAATTCTAATCTAATTTTGATTTTAATAGAAAACTAAGTTAACACAATGAAAACAGAAGCATAATTTACATTAGTCCATTTTCTATACAGCTTATTGAAATAAGCAAACAACCCAAGAAATTAAAAAAAACCACTTTTGATTGTTTTATTTTAAGAGCATGACAACTTTTATGCTTAAAAAGTTTCACATTTTAAAGCATAAAAGTGTATGAATTGCAAATAGTTTAATGAAATCAGCACAATGTTTTTAATGATGTGTTATGAAATAGAATTATTTTGTATCACAAGGAGAATTTTCTTGAATAGATTAGTTAAAAAATTCAAATGAAATGTAGAAAACTTGAAATTTTCTCTATTACTATTAATTAAGTCAGGATTTGTTTCATTCATGTTCCAGTGCATTTTCTGAATGGTAATATATTGATTGATAAAGAGATAATAACAATTGTTGCAGATTACAAAGAAAATACTTTTTAAAAAATTAAAAAAATATTAAACAAGAAAGTTACTTAGCTTTTTTAAGAAGAGTTACTCTGTGGAAATGTAGAAATAGGGTATTTGATGCCATACTTATTTTTTTTTTTTTTATATTTGCAGTGGTTATGCACAGATGATAACTTTAAAAGGAACCATATGCATCTTTTTTTGAATGTGAGAAGAGCTTCAGAGTGGAGACTGTTACATTGCCTGAGAAAATTATTTGATGACAGAAGCAACTTTACGGAAATTTAAACCAGAATTAATTTTTTAAATTTAATTAAAAAATCTAATAATGAAATTATCGAGAATATCAGGAATAAGAATGAAAATCTTTCAGATATTGATCAAGAAAATGATTTAGCACAAACATCACCTGCAAAACAAGCAGACTTCTATCAGGACTAAAATATATATATTTTTAAGAAGAAATAGCAAAATGCTTTTATGCTTTGAAAAAAATGGAAAACTATATTTTTCAAAATGTAGTTTTTAAACAATATAAATTATTACCTTGCTTGATTTTTCATTTATAAATTGAAAGTAAGTACAGTTTTTAACTATGAAATATATTTCACATGTGTTTCTTTTAATGCAGTCTAAGAAATTTTTCCTAATAATAGTTTCATAAAGAAAAAAAAAAAAGTTTAATAAAATATATGTAAAAAAAATAAGATTTTAATATTCTAATGCATTAGTTTTCTAATTTATGAAATGTTTGACTGGGTCATTATGAATTCTTAAAAACGAGCATATACTGTAGAAACCAAAACATTCATAACAAACATAACCAAAATGTAAACAAGGTATAAAAAATATTCTTGCAAGGAAACATAATGTGCTGTTTCTTTCACCAAATCTTACAGGCTAAATTGTACTGCTAGAAAATATGATGCGATAATTATTATTAAGAGACACAACCAGTTAAAATAGGGAAAAAAAATCATATTTCACATCATTGATTTACGACTTAAAAATATATGCTTTTGAGTAAAATACAGATGATCGTTATAACAGTAGATCAGTTTACTATCTCTATAATACATATATCCACTAATATAATAATAAGTCACTCTAATAACCTTGCACCACCATCATTTACAAAGGAGGGACAAATTAAGTAATTGAAAAGTGCCTGCTCTGTACCAGCCCATTTCAAAACTATTGCCAAAAATTTAATTTGTGCCTCAATAGTAATTTTTAGCACATGATGGCAAATTAGACCAGGACCCACAGTTTAAAGTGGATTCTGAACCACTACAAACATCCATGCCCAAAATGAAATTTGAAACCTTGTGTTGTTGAACCAAAGATCAGAGCACTGATTGTTTGGCTGCAAGATCATCTTGTCACGAAGAATAAATAAAACAGCTTAAGAAAGTGTATATTGATCATATTTTTTGCAATGGAAATTACTTAGCTTCATAGAAATAGTACAAATTACAGCTTAAACAGAATTTAAAATAAGTATCTGAGATAGTTTCAAACTAGTAATCACTAAGACCATTTTCATTAATAAAATATTTCTCAGTAATCGTATCACAACATCTGTATCAAAGTATTTTTATCTTTGCATTCATTATTCCAGAGAATAAGAGCTAATAAATATGGAACGATTTATAAATAAGAAATTGTTCTACATAGTTTGGAAACTGCTTGAATTGAATAATAAAATTACTGAATAATTTTATCATAAAGGAAAATTTTGGCCTACTGAGCCTGATCTTAAAAAGTAGCTGGGTCCAAAGGACCCTCCCCCTCAACTGGAAGTTGTTAGGTGCTGGTGAACTATAGCTGTTAAGAACTGACATATGATTGGTTAAAAATTTCTTAGTGGTGGGGCTAAGTAGAATTTTAACAATTAAGGAAGAAAACTTTGAAAAATAAAATATTGAATAGATATTAGACAATTAAATTTAATAATTAGATAATTTTAACTATTAAAAATTAAAATCTAGGAAGTGAGATTAAATTAATTTATTTATGATCTTGAAAGTAAAGTTAATTTAAATAGCTTGTCTATAGGTGATGTTATTTTTTTAAGTTCATCGACGAGCTTTCGAACTGGAATGCCTTTAAAAATCTCTAATTTCATTCATTAAAGTCTCGGAATTCACTTCCAGAGGGAAGATCATCCAAGTGAATAAGGTTAGAATAAGAAGCCGGATGGAGGGAAGGAGCAGTAGCTTGTATGTATGTCAATCCAGGTCAGATTTCAATTGAAGGAGTTTTTTTTTTTTTTTTTTTTTTTGTAAACTTTCCTGTCTGCATATTTGGCTATGGGAACGCTTTGCATTCCCTGTAATTTGCTGGATGAGTTTCCTTGTAATTGCAACAGTTTGGTTGTTCGATTTTTTCTGCTCTGGTGTCATGGGCACCTGCACACTTGACACAACAGGACCTCATGTGACAAATTTCAGAAACGTGATTGAATCTCTGGCAGTTGTAGCACTGCATTGCCGATTTGAGTCCTTTGTAATGCTCAAATGAGATACCAGAGATACACCATAATTTTTTAAGTTGATAGATTGTGGCGCCATCTGTTGATGGGATGAGGTTAATTAGGAATAGGGGCATCAGTTTTCTTGTTTTAGGAGGTCTCATTCTGGTTACCCTGATGTGCTGGTAACCTTGTGAAGTTAATTCTTTAGTAATGGATCCTCAGTCCATGGTGAAGGGGAGAAACCTAATCACAAACTTCTTTGGTTTTTACTCAAACTTCTTTACTAAGAAGGACGTATTCAATGGCATTAATCTCAAAAATTTAGTAACGGTTCTATGATGTTCAGCTGATTGGACAAATATTTTTATGAATATTATTATGAAATTATAGAAAACCCAAGCAACATTAAAATCAAATTAAAATACAAAAAACGGTGTAAATATAATCAATTTAAAATACATTATAAATACAAATGAAATACAATTTTAAAATTTAAATAAAAACAAGGAAACCTATTGCCCTTAAAAAGGCAAAAAGGTTTCAGTGGGATGACTCCCTCACTAAATCATACATAGTTAAAAAGCCAGTTTTAAAATATTTAAAACGGTAAAGGTTAAAATTAGGAAACGAAATTAAAATATGAGACACAGTATATGGTTCATCACATGTTTCACACCATGGATTTAGTTCACTTAAAAATAAATGTCTGTGTGAAACGTGTGTGTCCGATACAAAGGCAAGTTAATCAAAATTCGGCACTTCGTAACGGTAAAACTAATGATGGGATGATGTATGGAAAAATGGTGCGTAGTTTGTTGTAAACCTGCGTACCTAATGACTAATGCCATAGAGAATTTATAAATGTTTTAACCCTTCTCAAGTCGAAAAGAGGGACATATAAATGAAGTATAAATGATGCAGCTTTAGCAGCTGCATCTGCCTTTTCATTTCCCTTTAGACCTACATGACCTGGGATCCAACAGAAAATGTCACAACCCTTGCCGGCAAGGGAATCAAATGCTCCAAAAATCTAGGACACATCTGGATGATAATAATTTCAATTTTTCAACTCTTCTAATACAATCAAACTGTCAGTTTACACACATATTTTATGATAATTTCCTGTATTCAAGAGCTGAAGGGCTTGTTAAATAGCTTTAGCGTCAGCTGTAAAGATGGAGCAGGACGTATAGAGACCCTAACCATTTTTGGCATTAGCATAGAATATGCCACAGCCAACATGTCCTGCAGTTTTAGATCCATCAGTGAATACAGGTGTATATGATGAATACTGACAGCGGTGAGATAGGTAGAGCTGTTGAAAAACTGTTGAAGTTGTGTCAGATTTTCTAAATTGAGCAAATGGATTAATAATAGTTATCCGTGCATCATACCAGGGTGTATGTGATTGTAGGTCCGTTTTAATAAAAGGGACATCATATAGGTCTGTCAAATGGAGTTGATCTTTAGTTCGAGTGAGAAAAGTTTGGATGCTGTATGGTCGAGCATCATATAGTCTCTTTAATGCAGGAAAAATTGCCAAGGAACGTAAAGGATGTTGTCTGTTAGACATAACCTTAGCGTAATAATAGACAGCTGCATTCGTCTCAGGTCCAAAGGCAATTGTTGATAAATTACATAAAGACTCTGGACGGGTGATGTGCAAAATGCGCTTGAACATATTCTCAAAGCAGAGTGATGTACAGTGTCCAATCTGTGTAAAACTGGAGACCTAGCAGATCCATATACAACATTTTCATAGTCAATACAAGATAAAATTAGTGATTGATAGATTTGAAGGAGTGACAATAGATCAGCACCCCAAGATGTATTTGAAAGAACCTTGGGGATATTAAGCGATTGCTCACACTTCTTCCGTTAATATAATACATGCGGAAGAAAGGTCAACTTTCAGTCAAATAAAACACCAAGAAATTTGATCTCATTGACCATGGGCATCGTAGTGTTGTTCTTATGGATAATAGGATCATAGTTAAGGCTAGTCTTCTTGCAAAAATGGACACAGTAGCTCTTGCCAGGAGAAAATGTAAAGTTATTCTCTGCACACCATGCAGCTATTTAATTAATAGATGTTTGTAGTTGTCTCTTAATTAATGGCATCTTTGATCCTTGGCATGATATTTGCAGGCCATCCCCATACATAGTGCCATTAACAAAAGGTGAAAGGTGATGGCGGATGCTGCTGATGTATAAGTTAAAAAGTGTAACATTTAAAATGGAACCTTGAGGTACACCCTCATATTGGATAAAAGTATCAGATGTAGAAGTTCCAATACATACTTTAAAATTACGGGAGCGTAGAAAGTTTTGTAGGAATATCGGGAGATTACCTCGAGAACCAAAATCATATAATGAGTGGAGAATTCCATATTCCCATGTACAGTCGTATGCTTTCTCGATGTCGAGAACATGGAAATCACAGATGGTTTCGCCGCACAAAAGCATTGCGGATTTGGGTTTCCAAGTATGTTATGTTATCAAGAGTGGGTCTTCTTTTACGAAATCCACTCTGATTGACATGTATACATTTATTTTCTTCTAAGACATACACGACTCGTGCGTTGAACATAGGTTCGAGAGTCTTACAAAGGCAACTCCTCAGAGCTATAGGTTGGTAATTTGAAGGTTCTGAAGGATCCTTACCAGGCTTTAGGATCGGAGTGACTATTGCTTCATTCCAAAGAGATGGAAATTCATTTTCAGTCCAGATCCTATTGAACAAAAGCAATAAGTTCAATAGGGAATCTGGACTTTAATGTTGAAGCATAAGATAGCTAATTCCATCAGGTCTTGGGCTGGTATTATTGGCCTGCTGTAAAGCTTTCTTCAATTCTAACATTCCAAATTCACACTTGTAGGGTAAGGCTTGTCCATGGTTGAAATGAATTGGTTTTTGCTCAACACGACTCTTAATCCTTAAAAACGGAGGACTGTAAGAGTCGGTGCTTGAAACAATTGCAAAACTTTCACGAAGGACGTTAGCTATTTCCTGATATGAAGAATGTATAGCAGTTCTGGTTTTTAGAATAGGAATGGAGAATTCATTATAAATACCATTGGCTGCTTTCACTCTTCTCCAGAACTGTTTACTAGATATGGAAGAATTTATTGAAGATATATAGATAGACCAGTATTCCTTTTACTTCTACGACAAGCTTTACGAGTTAATGTTTTTGCTCTCTTAAAAGCCTTATATTAAGCAATAAGTTTCTTCATTGTGGGATACCTCCTAAACAACCCCCATAACTTCCTCTGTTTCTTATAAGTAATTTGACATTCTTCATTCCACCATGGTTTGCACCGCCTGTGTGTTTTGGAGGAACTTTTAGGAATTGCAATATCAGCTGAACATATAATTGTTTCCGTGACTCTTTGAACGGCATCATTTATGTTTTGAATCATGACCATTGTATTGTTAACAACTGCCAATTGTGTAAACTGCGGCCAATCTGCCTGACTGTACGCGTAAGTAGGTACACGTTGCTGCACACTACAACCTCCAGTCTGGGAGATGACGAGGGGGAAATGATCTCTGTTGTATAGATCATTCCCAACAGACAAATTTAACAATGGTAGAAGTGAAGGAGAGCAAATGACCAGATCAAGAGAATGAAACGTTCTTGTGGGTATGTGGAAATAAGTTTTCTCTTCTGTATGCATCAAACAGACAGTTATCAGTTAGAAACTGCTCTATCCGACGACCGGGAGAAGTCGCATCACTACTTCACCACAAGAATTATGGCTGTTGAAGTCACTGAGTAACAGAAATGGACTTGGCAGATGATCAACTAAATCATCAAGTTCCTCTTGACATCATGTGGTAGTAAATACAAACTACAGACTATAATTAAATGTGTTGTGTGAATTCTCACAGCTACAGCCTGTAGAGTAGTGTTTAATGGATGGACAGTGCTGGAGAAATTATTAGATGTTAATATACAAACACTACCAGACACTGCACCATTGTCACCACAGTCTTTTCTAAAACAGTTGAACCCACACATAAAAATATTAATGCTAGACTTCAGGAAAGTTTCCTGAAGTGCTACACATGCAGGGTTATAGGCTGTTGTTATAAACTTGATGTAATCAATATGTGATCGCAAACCATGGCAGTTCCACGAAACAAAGGAAGTTATTGATTAATTTAAAAGCTCTTCTCCTGGAGCTGGAAGGTATGTCATCAGACATCTCCTTGAATGATATGTCATCGCCTGAGGGATGTAGTGAAACAGAGTCAGCCTGCAAGTATGAGGCTTTACGGAAAGATATGGAGGGTCTAAGAGAACCCTCCTTGGAAGATTTTAATTTTAAAACCTTTAATGATTTTGATTTGTAAGAAGGAACTTTTCCTACAATAGGAGATTTAGGTGGTTTTGGCTTTTGTGGTGTTTTTGCAGTGGGTAATGTAACAAGAGGAAGCGATATCGAATCATTTTGAGTGCTAATTGATCTGGTGACTTTTTTGTTGCGGTTGAGTAGCTAACTCCAGGTTTAGGGCAGTGAGAGGTAACTTGCTGTCTTGCTTCTGGGTATAAATAATTTGTTGTTACTTTTATCGTGGTGATTTCTGTCTCAAGTACCCACTGCGGACAACTTCGAAAATAGGAGGGGTTGTCGCTGTGACAGTTCATGCATGGCTCCTTCGCTGTGCTGGTCAAAGTATCGTGGCCAGCTGCTGCGCAACGAGCACAAGTCAGTTTGCCTCTGCAAGCATTTTTCAAGTGTCCGAAAAGTTGGCACTGGAAACACCGCTTTGGTATTTAAGGCCGGATGGACAAATTCATGTATGCAGCTTTTACAGACTGCGGAAGGTCTGGCATCGCAAAAGTCAGAATGAGATGTTTAGTATTAATTAACTAGTCATCTCTTCTGACTATACCTCACAGTAGACCCATGAGATTGCCTCCACCTTTAACGAGTCATCCAGCAGATGTACCGATCGCTTGATCCATAAAGCCGATTGAAGTGCTGAGGACCACAACACACCCCCTGTTTACCTGAAGCAGAGGCCGAAATAATGTGTTGGCCTCTGGGGGCTTCAGTTACCAGGACCCTCCTTTCCAGGGACACGGGTCTCCCCGCACGGCAAACATGTGGATGATTTAGTCCCCAAAAGAAGCTAATAGCAACAGAGCGGCAACAGCTACTCAAGGGGAGCCTTCAACCACGTAAGAGGCAACCACAAATACTGAAAAAAAGATAAAAAGCAAAAGGAGAGAGGATAGAAGGAAAAAAAGAAGAGACTGCGGGGTACTCACTGGGGTACCTCGGGATTGTAACACCCATGTTTACTTAAAGAAAGTAAACCCCCTGAGGAGCTCCAGGAACTGATTTAAGCTCTGGATCCTGATTGGGCAAGAGCTTCTCATAGCAATTTTGAGTTTCAATCTCTAATTCTTGAGTCTTTATTGGGCTAATTTTAGCTGTCTTGTTCGGTTTAATAAAACCATCTAGTTGACTTTTTTTTAGTTCTTTACACTGGATTTTTTTAACAGAGTTAGTAAGTATACCATCTTCTTAACTAGCTCACTATTAACAACAGGGCAAGTCAGTTCATTAACAGTATAGTCACCTGTACTAGTAGACTTTTGAGTTTCTGTGAAGAGTGTGTGAACTTGAGGATTCATCTTTGCGAATTCATAGAGACAAAATTTTATTTCTTCTTTTGTAGGGATATCCACTGCAGATTCATAAATTGCCATGAGTCCTTGGACAACAACTTGAGTATTATGAGTAAATTGTGTTAAATCCATAATTGTGAGCACTGAGAAGTGCTTTTTTCCCCAAAGGGATAATGATGGAAGAAATAGTCAGTGTGGAGCTTGGAAGATAACGTCCGTCCTGAGCGGAAGTTAAGCTCCGAATGTCTATTATCATTAAGTTTTAATAAAATATCATAAAAAATGGAGTTGAATATATGATTTATTTTTTATTACTCTAAGAAATAGGAAACTCTGGTTTTATATTATAATTCCTATATGTGTGCTCCAGTTCATTTCTGAAATAAACATGATGGGATACAAAGAAAAAGAATTTGAATACACTACTGAGTTTTAGACTAGGATTGGTTTAGTTTGTCACTCCAAGGTCATTTCTTTTGCACACGAGGGCTAATTAGACAGTGGTCCATATTTTAATGTAAATTACTTAAAAGGAGGATAAAAGTCTACATCATGTGTAAATGGAATTCACATATGAATGAAACTGTAACCAATGAACATTAAATAAGAAATGATCTTTCTCATTATATTTTGTTTAGTCACAGAACTAAAATGCAATTTAATGATGAGAAATCACCTCTAGTGTGCACATGTACACATCATACATAGTACTTGTTTTCACAAAAATTATTACATTTAAAATGAAGATATAAAATACTCTGAACATCTTAAAATAAAAGAAATGATGCATAGGATTTTAAAACTTTTAATGAACAATGAAAAATATTAAAGATGCATTTGTTTATTAATGTTATCAATTTTATGATCTGACAATTTTTGGACCATAAAGTTGAATTCTCCTAAGAATTGAATTTCATGAGCTAGCATCTTGTTTTGTGTTCTAAAAATATTATAATTAATTTTGAAGAGAATTTTTTTCTAAGTTCTTATGAATGATATAGGAAAAATTTATACTGAGCCATTTTAGTTGTTTACAAATATTTAACGATTATAGAAAGTTGATTAAATAAATATTTAATAAATAAAAGAATGCAACACACTCTATTATTGAATTGTCCAAGGCCTTTAAATTCCAACTTTATAGGTTCTTCACAAATAGAATTGTTGTACTTCTGATGAACCATATGAAGAGCTTTCATTGCTCTAAAAATATATCAAGCATTAATAAGCATATAAAGTTAAGTAAACACACATGGAAAATTTCTCAAAATTTAGTTACCTTGAATGCTCTTCTACATCTTTTAAGTGAATAACCATTAAAGTTAAATGAAGTTTATTCATGGAAATCAAGAATTTTTCCAGGTTTTTGTTCTGCAGCAGCAAAGAATCTTGGATTTTTTTAATTGATGCTTTTACCTAAAGAAGCATTAATGTTTAAAACAAAAGTGATAAAACATAAACAAACAAAATTGTAATTTTTAACTATTAGAATTAAGTTACTCATGAACCAAAACATTTTTAAATTCAACACATTGACTACTAAAATATCAAACTCTTATAAATGCTCATAATATCAATTATACTTTGTAAAAATAAATAATAAAACACATATAGAAATAAAAAGAATGAAATAAGATATATAAATTTACATAAAATACATGTACTTTATAAATTTTAATCCTAGCTGATCAAAAATCTTACTCCATTTAAAAAAAAGGCATATTTTTTTTGTTGAATTGAATTTAAAAGCATCAATATTCATTTGAAAGTATACTATACTTAGTGATGTTCATATTGGGTATTCTAAGGAAACTGAAAATTGCCTATTGCTTAATTTTTTTTACAAAATTTAAACAGAATATAGCATATATAGTTATTCAATAAGGAAATTCTATAAATTATACAAACTGACTTAAAGGTGAAGCCAAAAAGCAATAATCACAATAACTTTAAGAAATCTAAAGTTAATTACAGATATGAAGATTCTTCAATACACAACATGAAATGACATCTTAAATTTTGAGAAAAATTGAATTAGAAATCATGAAGTGTAAAATTAAATTATAAAAAAATGTATTAATACTGCTTGGTGCTGTTAAAAGTTTTATTATGGGATGGATTAAAAATAATCATTCATTCAACGTTTCCATATTTTGAGCAGCCATCAAGTGATATGTGTATTACTATGCTTCTCAAAAAGATTATGAAGTGAAATTAATAAACTAACAATACAGTCAAAGAATTTTATTTTAACATATATAAATGTGATAATTTTATAAGTAATAACTGTAGTTATTTTAAATAACAAAATTCTTAAAAAGTATCTTTGTAAATGCCCTAGTTTCTTTTAATTTTTTAAAAGCTAATTAGCAATTCTTTTTATATCTCTATTGTTTGTATAATTGATTACAAGAGGAACTCTAAGTAATAGCTATATCAGCTGGTTTTATAATGCAATAGTTAATGGTCATAATACAATATTTAATAGTTTCATCAATTTAATTTGTCTTAATCATGCATTTTGAAATTCCTGCCAATTACGTTTAGGCATTCCAATTAGTCTGATGGTATAAGTAAATAGATTAATGAAACAACTCATTACAACCACCATGGCTGATAAAAAATATAAATGATTATGGTAGATATCTATTTTAATTGTAAAATTCAACAATGGTAAAAATGATGATGAAAAGGTGATGAATGTAGTTAATGCAATTTAATTGTACATTTATATAATTAAGTTTTTTCATAATTGTTAAGCAAGCAGGAAGTTTCCTGAGATGAAATACTCTATTTGTTGACTACAAAATTTTGTATGACCATTCCTACACATAATACTAGGGACATTAAAATCCAATAGCAATATAAAAATGTATGGAACTGACACTATTATAGTTAGCTTTTTTAATTGCATATCTTCATGTGGTGGCAAGTAAGTACAGAAGACAGTAATTAAGTAAGGTTACACAAATTCCCATAGTTACTACCTTCAAGGATATAAATAAAGAGTGACAGCACTAAGAAAATCATGGGAATTGAATATGTAGATGCTTCCAGATTCTCAACATCAAAATAATTATCATTCATGTAAAAACTCTACCTATATATTGCACTTGAGTGAGATAGCTACAAAAAAGAGGTTTCTTGAAGCAAAATATATGCAAGATTATAGTTAACAATGCATTTGATTCCTTTTTTCTGGATCAATAGGAACGTGAGTTTCAAGAAACTATGGATACTATGATATAAATAAAAGAATTCCATTTTTGGAGCTGAGTTTAGAATAATCAGATGATATATTACAAAACAGAAATTCATTTTCTAGAGATACAAACTGACTTTATCGGTATTCCCAGTTGAGGAATTATTTTATTTAAAAAAGTGATACGTCTCACCAATTTTAATTTCAAAACTTTCATTGCTTTTGATTTTGCAGATGATATTCTTGTTTTGAAAGGAATTATTTGAGAAAAATTTGATGTATTGATGTAAAGTATTTAAAAGAAAAGTTAAAGTTTTGGTTTATGAGTGTTAGCGGATTTCCTAACCTTAGTTATAGCATCGGCAAAACTTGTATCTTGTTCAAGAGTTTGTGATGTTAACATATAATATGTTTCTGAATACATAAAATTGTTTAATTTTGAAGCTCTGACTTCTTTTTCATATATCTAAATTGGAAATTATCATAAGTAAGAACAGGTGTCTGTACAGTTTATACATTTCTCTTTCCCTTGCAGCACATATTACTACCATGCTGAGCAGCTGGCATACATATTGTATCCTTTGTAAGAGTTTTAGAATAATTAAGGACCGGGCACTATAAGCAGCATAATGGATTTGGTATATTTGGTCAAATAGACAACTTTAACAAATTCAGAACAGATTAGTAAACATTAATATTAGAGGTCTTGTGTTCACATGTTTAAAAATGATGAGTTTAACTGAAGACTTTTTGTTTACTGAAGTTAACAGGAATTTTATTCAATGATGCATTTAACAAATCAGCAGCAGAGATTACTTGTTTGGAAAATTTAAATTTTCACATGGAGCAGCAGACACATATAAATTTAGCAGGACATTAAAAAGGAGATTTTCAGATTATTTAGCAATGAAAATTTCCAGATACAGCTAGAGATTTTTGTATGACAAAATACAGATACAGCTTTAAAAATACTCTCTTTAAGCTTAAAAACAAAAAAATGTAAATGCAGTAATATCAATTTGTAGTTCCTGAAGGAGAATTGAATCATTTTCAAATCCATAAAGAATTAAGAATCCTTCAGGTATCTGTCGACATCATTGATCACTGTGCTCATGGAGGAATTGTAGGCTACTAAAATAAAACTGGTCAGTTTTATATGCATTTGGTATATCCACTATGTAGACTTCACTTTTAAAGAATTTCTCAATTTTCAACCAGCAATAGTCATGCCTTGGTAGAACCTCACTGGCTATTACACTGTCTGTGTTCAAAGCTACAAATTTCTCAGTAAATGCACAATTAATTGATAAATGCAAGCCAGTTGATATGACGAAGAGAGCAATATATTTCGTATTCACCTGAAGTAACATGTTGTTTTATAGTGTTCAACTACCAAGATATTCTTATCGAGAGACAAAGGCCTCCATGATTACCAAACATTGTAACGAGCAAGGCGAAGATCAGATTAACGCATGCGCGCCAATATCTGCCGCTGTCCTTTTACCCTCCTGATTATGTTTTTTGTTTACTTTTTATTATTAGAGTAGTTCTCAGAGAGACAGCACACTGGAGGTATGTTTGTGGTGGTGTTCGCCGATAATATTGTTAAGTTTGTTTTGAAAGTTATGTTAAAAATTATGTATATATTAAAATTTGTTCTCATCAATAAATTGAATTAATTTAAATTAAAATTGTCATCAATTGCCTTGCCTCTATGCTACACTACTACTACTAAATGGTGGCAGTGGTTGCGATCGAACTTTTGTGGAGAATTCTGAAAAACTGATACGGGAATCTGTCAGAGTGAAAACTGAAACTGAGAAATTTTGTCATCTCGACAACAGAAGAGAAAATGCTGGTAACCTGCTATTGATAATTGTTGAATTTGTGATTTCGATTCCAACCCTTGGAATCAGAAGATATAGCTTCCGCTATCTTGGAGTGGAAAAAGTGTTTCTAGTTGAATTCCTACCAGTGGAATAGAAAGAAGGCAGTTAAATACAACCCTTGGATAACAAGAAGCATCCCACTTGCAGTTTTAATTCCATCCATAGCGTTCTGCTATTTTGGTGAAAAGAGTGTTTTGTGCATTGTTCATTCCAATCCATGGAATAGAAATATCCTGTTTAGATTCCAACACTTGGAATAAAAAGAAATTGGCAACCTGTTTTCAGTTGATTCCAGGCGAAATCCAGTATCCAGAATAGGAGAAATATTGGAATATTACACTACTTCTGCTTTAGAAATACACTGTAGAATTAGTGTTCTGTTTCGGAATCTTTGAACTGTGTATCTCCAAATTCCTGTGTTTAGAATCAAGAATGGGGTGACAATCAAAACGTTTTGTGTGTGAGTGATTATTTTCGGAGATATCTCAAGCAAATAAATAAAAGAAAATAGTTAAGTAAAATTGTGCAAGTAGAAAAATTCTGAGTGATATTTGGGTGAGTGTAAAATTTCAAAATCAAATATTTTGATTCTATAAAATGAAAGAGCAGTGAAAAAAATATATAAATATTTTATAAATATAAAAGAAATCTGAAGAAAGTTAAATTGTGATTTCAAAATACTAAAGAAAATGTGTTTTTTTTTTTTTTAGCTTTGTGAAGTTCATTTTGAATAATTTAATATTTATTCATTCTTATAATTTTTTTTAATAATTCATTCTTATAATTTCATTTATGCTTGGTGTAACAGCAATGTTATTATAATTTAAAATTGAATTAATTTACACATATTATTGTTTAAAATTTCTTGCATATTTGCATAAAATTAATTTAGTATTGGGTACCCTATCCAAGTGTAGTTTTGATTTACGATGCTGTAAGTGAAAATTCTGTTCTAAAAGTATTTTCGTATTATTGACATATAAATTTGAGTAAATGTTGTTGTTGGCATATATGATATATATTGCATACGACTGCTGTTAAATTTTGATATCAAATTTGTTTACTTTTAAAACTCATTCATTTAAATTTTTGTTATTTTGCATGCAAGTTTTTGTTCTAGGTTATTTGTTAAGTGCATAGTAGACGAACAATACAGGTTTGTACCAATTCTTGCAGAATATTGTTTGCTAATTTTTCTAAGAAAAAATTTGATATATAAGGTATGTGATATATTTAGACCATTTCTGTTTCTAAAACAATAGCAAAATTAGTATATTAAGTATTGAAATTTTATATTAAGTTTTCATACAATATTAGTTAGAAATATTTTAAAACAAATATTATTTGATATTATTTGACAAATATCAAGACATGGGATATAATTTATGTACATAACAATGGTAAGTTACTTTTGTTTTCCAACTGAGAACAAAAATTAATTTATCAAATATTAAAATTTCATGTTGAATGCATAAACATTATTGATAGCTAAGCATTTGGGTTTTTGGTAGGAAAGAGTTAATTTAGGCTTAGGCTATCTATTCACTATGTCATTCTTGGGGAAAGGTAAGAAGCAGGACTTATTAGTTTCAGCTTCAGAGCTTAAAACAAATGTTGACTCAAATTCCTTGAGTATATCAATTAAACAAGCCATTACCAAGAGCCCTAATTATGAAGAGGATTTTGTCAAAGAATTGTTTCTGGCTATAATTGAAAAAAGAAAGAAATGAGAATTAATTGAGAAAAAGAAAGCTGAAGAAAGGAAGGAGAAGCCAAAGAATGGAGAAGGAAAGCTGAAATTGAAGCTGAAGAATGGAAAAGGACAGCTGAAATAGAAGCTGAAGAACGGAGAAAAGAAGCAGAAAGGGAACATGAATTAGAAAAGCTCAGATTATAAGTTCAAATAAAACTGACAAATGGATCCAACAGAGAAAATGGCAAACATTCTCACAAAGATCTTCAAGGACTGATCCATAGATATGATATCACAGAAGATATTAGTCTATATTTAATTCTTCTTGAACACCAGGCACGTCATGCTCAAAAACCTAAAGATGTGTGGGTTTCATATTTGCTAGGCTTATTGCTGTATGAAATTACAAAAACTACATTTGAAACAGAAGAAGAAGCACAGAATTTTGACTATGTAAAAAAAGTTTTATTTAAAAGATTTAAATTGACCCCAGAGAAGTTCAGACAACTGTTCGTGAAACATCAAAAGGAAAATGATGTTATCTGGATATATTACTATCATGAACTTAGTAATTATTTTATTTTGGATGGATCAATGGTCTTAAAGTTGATACTTTTGAAAAGCTAATTGACTTAATCTTAATAGATCAGATTAAAAAAGAGAGCTCCACAAGAATTTAAAGAATTTTATTTAGATAAATGGAGTTGTATTAACAATCTAATTCAGTTGTCAGAGAAATTAGAAAAATTTGAAAACATTAAGAAAACTATCAAATTTAAAACTAATTATAATGTAATGAAAAATAAAACTATTCAATATAAAAATCGAAGATCATATAGCCTAACTCTCAGGCATGTGAAACGTGATAATAATTATAGAAATGAAAAATTTAGAACAGAGAAGAGAGAGATCTTAAAGATGGGTTTGAAGATAAAGTTTTGAAAAAAAGACCACTGAAATATTTTGAAAGTGATTCTACTGATCATTTGAGACCACAATGCCGTTTAATTAAAAGACAATCACATAATTCTGTAAATAATGTAGGAGAAGATGTAGTTAAAGAGTTACTCAAACTTTACACAATTGTTGGGAAAGTAAATAGAAATAAATGTGAAATTTTAAGAGATACTGGAGCGACAATAGATATTGTCAGTAGAAAGTTTCTTTTGCCTGATGATATGACTGGAGAACATGCCTGGGTACAACAACAATTAAATTTGACTACTACTTGTTTAAAGATTGCACGAATTGTGTTGGAATGTGAATAAGGAAATGCAATTATGAAGGCTGCTATTATTGCAACTGAGTTAGATTGTAGTAAATATCTATTAGGAAATCATACAGCTTCATTAATACAAGGAAAACAGAAAAATAAGAATTTGACTGATCAGATAAATAGCATGCAGACTAGGAATCAGAAACGTTTAGAAGAGGAACTGAAGATAAACGCAAGCAAGCCAGTAGAGGGCCCGAAAAAAAATTCCAATGAAGAGGTTGTGGGTGACGAATTAACTGTTTTACCAGAACAACAATCTGATAATCCCTTAGTTTCCTTACTTATAATTGATAAAGAAAAATTCAAAAAATGTCAAAGAACAAGTGAATATCTTAAATTCTTTAAACAAGCTGAAAGGGTCCAGTCAGGTGAAGTCAACAAAATAAATTACACTACTGGCCATTAAAATTGCTACACCAAGAAAGCGACATGCTACAGACATGAAATTTATATGAAAGGAAGAAGGTGCTGTGATATGCAAATGATTAGATTTTCAGCGCATTCAGACAAAGCAGGCGCCAGTAGCGACATCTACATTGTGTTTAAATGAGGAAATTGTTCAGCCGGTTCCTCATACACAAATTGCATTTGAACGTTGTTGCCTGGTGAAAAGTTGTTGTGATGCCACATGTAAGAAGGAGAAATGAGTACCAGCACGTTTCTGACTTTGATAAAGGTCTAATTGTAGCGTACCGGAATTGCGGTTTATCTTATCGCAGCATTGCTGCTCGCATCGGTCGAGATCCAATGACTGTTAGCAGAATATGGAATCGATGCGTTCAGGATGGTAATACGGAATGCCATGCGGGATCTCAACGGCCACCTATCACTAGCAGCCGAGAAGACAGGCATATTATCCGCATGGCCATAATGGATCGTGCAACCACGTCACGAGCCGTGAGTCAAGAAACAGGGTCGTTTGGAAGACAACAAGTGTCTGCATGAACAGTTTGACAACGTTGGCAGCAGCATGGACTCTCAGCTCGGAGATCATGGCTGCAGCTTTCTTTGACGCTGTGTCATACACAAAAGCGCCTTCAATGGTGTGATCAACGACGAACCTGGGCGCACAAATGGCGAGACGTCATCTTTTCAGATGAATCCAGGTTCTGTGTACAGCATCAGGATGGTCGCATACGTATTTGGTGGCAGCGTGCATTCGTCATCCTCATACTGGCCCATCACCTGGCGTGATGGTATGGGGTGCCATTGGATACATGTCTCGGTCACCTCTTGTTCGCATTGACAGTGTTTGAACAGTGCACGTTACATTTCTGGTGTGTTACCACCCGTAGCTCTACCCTTTATTCGAGCCCTGCGAAACCCTACGCTTCAGAGGGATAATGCTCGACCGCATGTTGCCGGTATTGTATGGACCTTACTTGATACGGAACATGTTCAGCTGTTGCCCTAGCCAGCACGTTCTCCAGATCTTTCACCAATAGAAAACTTCTAGTCAATGGTTGCCGAGCGACTGGCTCGTCACCAAACGCCAGTCACTACAGTTGATGAACTGTGCCATCGTGTTGAAGCTGCATTTGTATATGTACCTGTACATGCAATCCAATCTCTGTTTGACTCAATGCCCAGGCGTATAACTGCTGTTATTACTGCCAGAGATGGTTGTTCTGGGTACTGATTTCTCAGGATCTATCCAGCCAAATTTTTTGAAAATTTAATCACTTATTTCTAGTGTAATATATTTGTCCAATAAATATCAGTTTGTTATCTGCATTTCTTCCTGGTGTAGCAATTTTAATAGCCAGTAGTGTATATCATAAAAAAATGAACTTTTACTTAAAAGAAAAGTAGATAAATTAGGACAAGAAAATTTTTTAATATTTGTTCCAAAACAGTTGAGAGAAAAACTCTAGATAGCTTGTAATGAAGGTACTTCTGCTTATCTTGTAGTCATCAAAACAAAAGATAAACTCGCTCAAAATTTTTACTAGGCGAACTGTTTCAAAGAATTTGTTAAATCCTGTGATCTTTGTCAAAGAGCTGGAAAAGCTGGAGAGAAAAAGAAAGCTCCTATGAGAGTCATACCAATAATATCTGAGGTTTTTAGACAGATAAATATAGATGCGGTAGGTCCTTTACCAGTCATACCTTCTGGAAAAAATATATTCTTACTGCTATGTGTTTTGCATCCAAATATCCAGATGCTGTTGCCTTAGAAGATATATCATCCACATCAGTTGCTGATGCATTACATCAAATGTTTAGTCAAATGGGGTTTCCGAAAGAGATCCAACATGATCAAGGAACTTCATTTATGAGTGCTCTAACTACAGAATTTTTAGAGAGATTTGGAATAAAAATAATGCACAATTCATTGTATCATCCACAAAGTATTCCTGTTAAGCGATTTCATAGAACTATAAAACAAATACTTAGAGTATTATGTTTAGAATCTATCCCAGATTGGGAATCGTATTTTCATACAGATTTGTTTGCTTTGCGAACTATAACTCACAAATCAACCGGATTCAGACCTGCAGAATTAGTTTATAGAAAAAATTTAAGAGCACCAATCACCTTACTCTATGAACATTGGCTACAGCCTGAAGAGGAGCAAAATTCTGTTGTTGAATATGTTTTCAATCTTATTAACAGATTAAAACCATAGAAAAAATGTAGAAAAATCTAACCGGAGAAGAAATGGAAGAGTGTCAAGAAAAGTGAAAAACTTACTATGATAGGAAAAGTATTAAAAGAGAATTTAAAGAAGGAAGACAAATCCTTGTGTTGGCACCTTCTCCTGCAAATAAATTAGCTGTTCAATGGCGTGGCTCAGGAACAATTGAATAAAAAATCTTAGACACTAACTATATTGTTTCCTTACCCAATAGGAAAGAGACGTCCTAAATTTATCATGTGAATCTTTTAAAGCCATATTACAGTAGATCTAATGTTATAACTCTTGTTGAATTAGACGAGATGAAAGATCCTCAAGATTTAGGAATAGAATAATCTTTTATTAGAAACAACCCAAATGTTTTTAATTGTTTTCATTTAGTTTAAAAGAATAATTTAGAAGAGAGATTAAGTAAAGAGAACAGATTCGAATTTTAAGTGAATTGGTATGTAAATATTTTGACATATTTGCAAATCAACCTGGATTAACAAATATTGTAGAGCACGATAATGAACTGATTTCAAATAAACCAGTAATTGCTAGACCATATAGAATGTCACCCCGACAAAATGAAATTTTGAAAAGGAAATAAATAAAATGTTAGCTAATAAAATTACTGAAGCTGGAATGTCAGATTACACAACATCTATGATATTGATAGAAGTTCCTGGTAGAGAACCTAGAACTTGCATTGATTTTAGAAAACTAAATGAAATTACAAAAATGGAATATTTCCCACTCCTTAATATTGAGGAAAGGGTTGAAATTGTTTCAAGTGCTAAATTTATTACCATCACTGATTTAGCAAAAGGCTATTGGCAGATTCCCCTTAGTCAGAATGCTCAACAATTAGCGACTTTTGTAACAAATTTTGGTTGTTACAGACCACTTAGAATGCCACTTTTTTTTAAAGAATGTGCCATATTTTTTCTGTAAAATGATAACAGAACTGTTATTAGGAATGGAATCCTTTGCGATCCCATATTTAGATGACATTGCCATGTTTTCTAATACATGGTTACCTCACTTAAAACATTTAGATGCTGTTTTTCGGCGAATTGAAAGAGCAAAATTAAAGATCAAACCGTCTAAATGTGTTTTTGCTCAGAAATATGTCAAATAATTGGGCCATATAGTTGGCCATGGTAAAAGACCTCCTTCAGAATTAAAAATTGAGGCCATAAAGAAATTTCCTGTTCCAACAATTAAAACAGAAATTCGTGCTTTTCTAGGTTTGTCAGTTTATTATCGAAGATATATTCCTAGTTATTTCATCATTGCAGCTCCCTTGACAGATAAATTAAAAGGAAAATAGAGGAAAGAAAAGATTGTGTGTTCGGAGGAGTGTGAAATGGCTTTTAAAGAGCCGAAAAATAAACTAAGTGATAAACCAGTGTTATATGCTCCTGACTATGAAAAAGAACTTACATTGAAAACTGATGCATCAAATAATAGAATAGGTATAGTATTTTCTCAATTGGATGAAGTAGGAAAAGAACATCCTATATTATACCTTGGTAGGAAATTTATAGAAATGGAAAAAAAAAAATATTGTACTATGGAGGAGGAGTGTGCTGCAATTGTCTGGGCAGTAAAAAAGTTACAATGCTACTTAGGCGGTCAAAAATTTAGAATTAAGACAGATCATAACTCATTAGTATGGTTAAACTCCATGCTAGTTCAAACCCTAGATTAATGGGTATTAGCATTGCAGCCCTTTAATTTTGAACTAATCTATCGTAAGGGAGTTTTACATAAGAATGTTGATGTCCTTAGTAGAATTTGTAAATAGAAAATGTTTTGTTATTATTATTTAATATTCCTATCAAGAGACAAAGGCCTCCATGATTACCAAACATTGTAATGAGCAAGGCAAAGATCAGATTAACACATGTGCGCTAACATCTACCGCTGTCCTCTTACCCTCCCGATTATGTTTTTTGTTTACTTTTTATTATTAGAGTAGTTCTCAGAGAGACAACACATTGGAGGTGTTTGTGGTGGTGTTCGCCGATAATATTGTTATGTTTATTTTGAAAGTTCTGTTAAAAACTATGTATATATTAAAATTTGTTATCAATAAATTGAAATAATTTAAATTAAAATTGTCATGAATTGCCTTGTTTCTATGCTACGCTACAACATATGGGTGATACAGTCATCAAAAGAAACCAATAGCAACAGAGTGGCGCTAGAAGAGGATCCCTCCTCCTCATCAAGGCAACCATGATGATATAAGTAGTATAGAAAGCAGATGATCAGAGGAGAAGATATGAATAAGCAGGCCAAATTAGGGGGGTATCTTAGGGATTGGAACACCAATGTTTACTTAAGAAAGTAAACTGTATGAGGAGTATTTAGAAGTCAGAGAGATAAGAGTCAAATTATTAGAGTAACAATAAGTTTATAATATATACTCACATCAGGATCATTTATCTGAACTCCTATAAAGTAATTAGGACGTTTTTTTACTTTTTCCTTGTTACTGTCTACAGAACAAACTGAAAATATAAAAATATGCTCAATGAATTTAGAAAGTGGGCAAAGCAATTTATTATCAAGAAAATATGCTTATTCTTAATTTGTAAAAAAATCATAAACATTCAATGCAAAATAGTTTCATATTTTAAATTTTTCAAACTGAAAATAGTATCTTACAGTAGTGATTATCAAATCAATGTATGTAAAAAAAGCTTTAAATTTCCATTAAATGAATTGAAATTATATAAATAAAAAAGACTAAGTTATAAACAAGATTACTGTAGAGATTAAAATTCTGCCTTCATATAAAAATAATGCTGTGTAATCATAAACATTTAAATTTTATTATGAATTATCATTAACAGAGCACATACACTTTAAAATGCATAGGATATACAGAATAAAGGAATCTACAAAACAGTCTACAACCAAACACATTTTTGAGAAAATTGTGAAGGATTTAACAAATGAAAAAAAAAATTAATTAATTATAAAAATAATTTTAATTATTACCTTCTAAAGTGTAACTAATTGCACAAATTATAAGTATATAGTTTCAATGATAATCATATTCAGAATAAGGACAATAAAGAAATCCAAATTTTATTGCTGATTAATGAAAATAATAATTTTGTTGAAATATTAATTCCCTTGACCACTAAAAATATATTTTTACAAATTTTTCTTATAATTTGATCCTTAAATAGCATTCACACCATTTCTACAATTGCACAAGTTTCTCTTTTAACTTTTTCATTTTTAGCAATCACAAAATACAGTAATATGAAAATTGGTATAATACCAGAGGAAATATGAATAAAATTATTAATAATAAGTAATGGGTAATGAAACAATTTACACTTATAAGCAGGCAATGATTAGGAAACCACAAATACATTAATAACTATATTAGTACAAAAAATATTACATAAACTGAAAGAAAAAATTGACAATTATAAATTGACATGTAATTAAAAAATAGTACTTATGACACATTCCTGAAAAAAGTATAAATTTTTCAATACAGCTCTTCTTAGTTACAAAATGTTCTTTTTCTTTCTACTGTAGTTTTTTTTTTCATACTATTATTTTCTATTGTAATTTTTTTTTTCGTTTATAACTACTTCATACATTGTCTTAATTTTTTAATCACCAGCATTTCATTCAGTACTTTTAAAATAACTCTTACAAATCATTTAAAAAATGTCTAACATAAAAGTATATTTTTTGTATTGGAACATCACATTTATGTAAAGCAAATGGTCCATCTACAAGAATTAAAGAATACCCAGTCCTACCTTTCCATGTAGTCTTTTCAAGAAGTCTATCTTTAGTATTTTAACCTAATGTCAAATAATATTTGTATCTTATAATAAGTCCTGAATGGCTTTATATTTTAAGAGAATTTTGCTCCAGTTTTTTTTTTATTTTCATCTATTTTAAATATTTTCAAGTATTAAGTTCTGAATTTAAGGATTAACAAATGACTTTTATTTCATTTTACTATGTGTATTAGTTAGAAATAGAAAGTCAATATTTCTTAATCAATGAACTAATGGTTTAATATTTCTTTTAATTCAAATTTTTAATGTGCAAAACATCTTGGAAGTATGTTTTATTTCGTTAATATTTTTCTTTTTTTTACTGCATTTTGTTTATACTTAAGGATAAAATCAGCTAGTTCAGCATACATTTGCACCATTAATCTAGGGTCTTAATTAAACTACATTTAATAAATTGCACATTAACTATGTAATTTGGAAGAATGCATTTTATTTAAATAATAATCCATAATTTTATTTTATTTTCATGACCCTCGCTATTAAAATTATATCAAGATTATTCCCAAACAAGAGTTACTCACATTTAGTTAATGGTTTCTGTATTTCTGTTACTATTTTCGCTGCTATATATCATCAAAAGGTTTATGTTTCCCATAGGATTTTCACTACATGAATTTTGCAAAATATGATTCGAAGTGACAAATTGTACCTCGATTGGTCTTTTTTTTTTTTTTTTAAAAAAAAAACATTTTTCCATGCAGCAACTCCATATATTTTTGTTTACAAATAGTTTCATTTTGATTTCATTCACACATATAAGCTGCAAAGTAATGAACTTTTCCTTGGAAAAATGAAATGGAATCTTCCTCACTCATCACCAACCATTATTAAAATGTTTAAATTGAAAAAAGACTATTATGATTTCACTTGATTTATCAAATAAAAGTCAAAAATGAAAGTGTTTATACTTGCAATTCATTGGGTATTTCTACAAGTTCTTGCTTTCTTTTCACATAATTTGTCCATTTATTATAGTAGGCCACGAAAATCAAATAGCGATATTTATTTACAGCTGGTTCAAAGAGAAATAAGTTGTATAAGGAGAAAATAAATTGCTTTTATTCAATAAAAGCAGTAACTTACAAGAGCAATTACTCTAGAAGTATGTGCATTTAGCCTTTATCTAGTCAGAATAAAAAAATATCAGAATATCGGGTAAAATTGTTGAAATTGATAAGATTTTGTTTAAAATTGAAAATCCTGGTTAATAGATAGAGGAACAATGAATTTTTGGCATAATTCGAAGTCTGAACAAGAAGTTATAGATTGATATTCAATTTTTTATTAGAAATAAAAAGAAGATTTAATAGATTTTTTTTTATCTTTGGAAGGCACATTAAAATTAATTAGGAGATAAAAATTCTGAATCGCCAACAATGTAATTTCAGTTGCTCAGATATCCTTGCAGATCTTACGTATAGAAACACTATGCAGTACAAGGAAGCAGCGAAAGGAATAAAAAAAAAAGGAAAAGGCTTTATCCTAGTATATATAATATGGTAATTTGGCCATATTTGGGAGGGTGATAAAGTTTGTGACCTATGCTTCATCTTACTAGCCGATATGGGTGCCAAACATACAGATTACTGTGCCAGAATGGATTTGTTTGGTGATTCTATGATATACTCTAATGTACAGAGTTCATTTGCAATTTTAGTAACCCTTGAAGCTTTTATATGTGTTTTATTTTTTCTAAATGCATTTTTAAATGGTTGTATGTGTGAAAACTTTAATCTTTTATCAGAATTTAAAAGTTAATTAGATGTGATAATTTTTAAAATTGTTTAATTTGCAATTTATATTTTTGAAAGTTATAATCGAAAATGTTTTTTTAGTATGGAGCATAAGGAAAGTCTATGATAAGGTACGTTTAATTTGAGTTATTCTATTTAATTTGCTATTTTATAAAGTTAAATATGTATAATTTAAAGTATAGTGTAGATATATCAGGTATATATTTTTTCAACTGTATTACACAAGTAATTAAAATCCGTTATTTTAAGGGGGATACTACTGTCTGGTTAATTAGAAACTGAAGTTTTCATAAAAATCTATGTTATTTATATTATTTTGATTTATAGTACAGTTAATATCTACTCCATTTTGGCTATATACAGTGTATTTTTAAAGTGTTTGTATTCTTTTAATTAAATAAGAGAAAATTAAAAAAAATTGATTATATTTTATTGACTGAATATGAATAATAGTATTGACTTTTAGAAATTTACATTTGCTTTGTAACAGGTAAATTTTGTAAAATATGTGCAGTTAAGTTTGTAGTGGTTCCTTAGCAAGTAAATAAAATAAAATATTTGAAATTGAAAATAGCACAAGATCACAATATTCAAAGTTACAGATTGAGCGTGATTGGGATTTTGAAAACTGTGATTTTTCTGTGAATTGTTGCTTTGGCAAGATTTGGAAGATTATTGCTTTTTAGACATTTTAAATTTGAAAATCTTGTAATTTTATCATTAGTGAAATTTTTGAAAATTGCAATGAACACATTATGTACAATAGAATTTTACTAAAGAAAAAAAAAAAAAAAAGAAATCATGAACTGCAAAATACTAAAATTCAAATTTACGTGTCACTATCTTCATAAAGATTCTTTAATTGTAATTTTTAATGACATGCAAAAATTTTGGCTTTTGGAATAATGCAAATGATTTACAATATTTTTTCTTTATTTAGAATATAATTGTATTTTCACTACAAAACCATTACAAAATTAATGATTATTTAATCCCTTACACAAATTTCAATTTCAGAAATTTATTCATCAACATAAGGTCATTTTGGTAGAAATTTTTTAAAATCTTTGTAATATGCATATAAAGATTTTTTTCTCATTGAAAACATTGTTTTTTAACTGCATAATACAAGCACACAAACACTTTCTTGAGAGAAAATTCTTTACTTAACAGTTTAAATTTGCCAATAACTAAAACTTCGCATTTACAAAAAGAAAAATACAATATCATATATATTCTTAAGAAATAGCAAACAATTTAGATTTTAAATATATATTATAAACATAGGAAATTATAAAATACAATTAACAAAAATATGTACTTCAGATAATAAAAAAATTATTTTTCTGCATTCATCTATTTAATCTGTTATCAAGAAAAGTATTTGGAAGTAAAAAGAAATCAATATTACACAAAAATGTGGAAATTACATATGTAAAAAAATACAGGGATAAAATATAAAATTGAACCCCAATGGAAATAAATTATATTAACTTATTAAATAGAAAAAAAACCTTATTAGACTTTAAGCATTCAGAATATATATAGTTGTATAAAACAAGATTACTATAACTATAAATCATACTAACTTCGAAGAAATTTTTGCTCATTTAAAAAAAAAAAAAACTTTTATAGCATAATTTTTTTTTCAGTATTAAAAAAAAAAAAAAAAAAAGATTCAATTTAAAGAAAGTTATTTTTGACACATGATAAAAAATTTCATATCTGCCAACTTTAAAAAAAGTGCTTCAATGAAACTTCTCAAATGATAAATTTATGCGTGTTTACCAAACATGTTTTAATTTTACATTTTTAATTAATAAAAAATTATTTATTAGTAATAACATAGATTCTAAGAATTTAAGTCAACTAAAGATTAGTTAATTAAAAATAAAGCCTTAGTAGCCTTAAATTCATAGAATCTACAATACATTTATAAAACACAACCTTTTGTACTTTATGGATATTAAGGATAACATTTATAAGGAAATGATTCCATATTACAATGGAAAAAAAAAAAAAAACTAAGTTGGAATGGAAAGAAAAAAATACTTCATTATAAAAATAAGTTAACTCAACAGAATTATGTTTCATATTTATATCAGTTTATAAATCAAATAAAGTTAACAATTAATAAAATAAAATTTCTAAGATAAAAATAGGAAAACACCATAAACTTTTTTCTTGATCTAATAAATTTATTTTTAAGATTTTATATACAAGAAGAGTTTAATGCTGTAACAATGGTTTTGCAGCCTTTTCTATCAATTTTTTAATGAATTCTTGTTTATAACAAAATCTATCATTCGCAGATTTCACAATAAGGTAATTTTCTAAATTATTATTAAATAGTGAGTTTCAAAATCCATTTCTATTCTTTTTTGCTATATTTTGTTTAGTGAGTTTACTAGCTATATTAGTGAATTTACTCAATGGCTATTTTTTACATACAATGACTATTTAGACTAGGGCTTACAGTTTAAAGTGGAATTAGAACCACTATATTGCCAAAGTTAGATTCCAACTTATGAACTCTTGAACCAAAAGCAAGAGCTTTACCAACTCATTCTTTTATGGTGAGCTAAAAAATACTCTGACATTCTGCATTCTATATTGCATCACTAAAATTGATGACCTAAATTTAGCTATTCTGTCAATTCTAACTATTGTTTATTCTCTTAATTTATTAATTGCAAACCACAGAACCAGCTTTTTCATTTTCAGGATTTAACTTCAATAAGTCTTCAGTAATAATGAAGAAAACATTATCTATTTCATCCATGGCTACATCTATAGATTTAGAACTTTTAATTGTCAGCAAAAATGGAAGGATTTGAATAAAGTATCTTCCATTGGAAAATTTGGCCTCATCCAGTTTATCTATATCTGGCAGTTGCAAATGATGTAAAAAATCTAGTTTTAAAGAAAATTTATTTAAAATATATGGTTTCACAACACTTAATTATAAGTTTCTTCAACAGCCATACATATAAATATAAGTTTGTGAATTCCCAGATGACTAAACTGGGAAACTACTTTTTCTGGGCAAGCCAGTGTGTGGACACTTGTTATGTTTTCATATTTGTCACTCAATTCTTTAAATATTTTTTGGAACTTCAATAATAGATGTCAATTATGACCACATGAACTGTAATTGCCAGTCTAGCAGCACCTTTTTCAGAGGTAAGATTTATAAATTGAAAAAAAAGCAGCCAATAGTTATTAATTCATTTAAAAGAAAGTTTATTATTTAAAAATTCTTATAAAAGAAAATTATTAAACACTTCTGTGTTGCATTAACAATACAAAATATTCCATACTATCAGTAAAAATGTAAAACCTAGCAATCTCATGTAAAATTTATGTAATGTGTAAAAATTAGCATGCATAATTTTCATGATAAAGTTGCTTTGGGACAGTTACCTATTTAAACAAACATTATGTAAAATTGATTTCTAAATATTGTCTGCTAGCATACACTTATAAATCAAAGGGTAAAATTTTAAAATATGTGAGAGCAATGATGCATCATTATCATGGTAAGTTTAACAAAACTTTATTTAGAAACTTATTACACACTAAAAATCGTTCCTAATTGTTGAAATGGCAAATTACCCAGTTATTTACTCATGTGACTACTTTTTAAAACATACATACAACTATACCTTCCGTGAAACTGAGAGATGTATCAACACTACTACTGCTACACATTTCTTGGCATTTAAGAGAATCTTGTAAGGTTGAAAACAAGTCAGCATTATCACGAATAATGGTTGTTTCATTGTGAGAAATATCACAAGAAGCTTGTTGTCTGAAGACAATTATTTTCCTAAAACCAAAAGGACGAAAAAAAGAAAACCTGTTATAAAAAATATTTAATGTTTTTATACCAATGTATACCATACGTAGTTTATTTGTTAGGTAATCAGTTTCATCGAAGTCTGAGTTAGTAGAAATACGATAAATTAATAACCAACAATAGCGCAATATACAATTTCTTTTCCTAACTTGATGGATCTCTGAAGCAAAATCCACCAAACAGAAACAATTTGCAGCTTCGTAAAACATTTCGTTTCATAGGAAAGTAAGAGTTGAAAGTTATCATTTTTCTGAGGACAAGCACTTTTTTACCCAACGGCCAACGCAAGCAGCTAATATTTGGATTGACTTTGCTAAAAAAAGCTGTGCTTGTGCCAACTTTTACTTTTTTAAACTTTTAATGTTTGTTGGTTGTAGGAAATAATTAGACTTGTGTAGTATATACAACATCCCATTCGTAATGCACATTTTAAATTAATGGTCAAAATTCAATTTAATTTAAACACCAAGTTGAAAAAGCAGTCATACTGCTGAACTCCCAAAAGCAATTTAAGAAATATTGCTAAACACAAAAAATAATCTTAAAATTATTTATTGTTCGTTGATATCATAAATTATATATTTTTGAAATTTTCATAGTTCAAAATACTTTTTTAAGCATTCACATAGCAAAATGAAGGAAATGAAGATTTTGATATTTAAATATACCTTTTAATCTATTTAGGTAAAATGCACACACACACACTACTGTAACTGTGTGTATATAACTCTATATACTGTAACTATATATATAGTTACAGTATATTAGAGTTAATTTAAACGGTTACTATATATTTAGAACACTGATTGATTAGACAACATAAGTTTAATCAATCATTTAATTGACGATACATTTTTTTTCTAATGGAGGGGCACTGCGTGACTGGATCCATCGCCCACAACAAAGCCGGAAACTGCTACTCCTTTTCGCACAATCAGTAGCAAAGTATCTTACAGGACAATCTGCTTGATATCAGGGATGACTCCGGGGAACAAGCCAAATCTGCCTGCCAATGTCTTCTAATGGAATACTGTTCAAAATATGTCAGTGAATTGGTAGCTGGTAAAGGTTCTTCAGAACCCTCCTTCTCCAGAACATCTGCCATCTAATTCCCCCCAAATGTCAACATGCGAAGGAATCCACTGAAGGTGCACTTCACAAAGTGACGAGACCTTCTTAAGTTTGCCAAGAATTGCGATTCCAGCCCTATCACCAACTCTTTGCTAGTTTGAAAGATATTGAGTGGCGCTACGATTGTCAGTGAAAAACCAGACACCCTTAAGGTCTGTAAAGGACAAAACAGCGCTTAGCCCCTCTTCGATGGCTAAAAGCTCACTCTTGAAAACCAAACTGAAGTCGGGATTTCTTTTCTTTATTTTGACAATTCCATTTGTGCACTTAATGACAACACCACTACCAGAACGAGAGTCATCGCTTTTACTCCCATCAGTATAAATAAGGATAGCTTCAGTGGGTACTGCATGAATAGTTTCAAAAACAGATTGTCGTAACATAACCGGAATATCATTTTTCTTGGAAACTCGAGACGAAAGTTCCGTATGGAACTCAACTCTAGGGAGTCCCTCAGAAGGATCTGAAGATTGTTTTAAGGAATATCGTTCAACATTACCGTCAATTATACCATCACACTCAATTTGACTAAGTGAGCTATTTTCTTAAGTCTTTGGTTATTACTCCAGTGCTGCAGAAATTCTGAAGTTTTATTTTAGGAGCCGTAACTGAAAAGTTTATTATAATATTTTACAAGACTTGCATTTCTTCTCAGGATAAAAGGTTGAAGGTCTGTTTCATACTGAGCAATATAATTCGGGCAACTGCTGCATAATCCAGGAATAATGCGAGAAGCGCTAAGTTGGACTCTTTCCAATTTCTGAAGATTGGTGGAGGAGGGACAACAGTAAACGGGTAAACCATATTCCAAGATGGGTCGTATGATAGCCAAATAAGTAGTTCTCAAAGTTCAAGCTTCATCTCCCCAATGACTTCCCGAAATATATTTTAAAATGTTAAGTCGTTTTCTGCCCTTAAAAAGCAGTGCATCCACATGTTTGTTACTGGTGATTTCTGGATCGAGAACGAAACCCAAATGTTTGTCATACTTAAGAGGTAAATTATTCATAAAAACCTTTGGATGATAATTATAAATCCTCTTATTGGTGGTAAAAAAACTAACAATAGATTTGGTTGGATTAAAACTCAATTTGTTGTCATTCGAGAGTTTCCACACGTCTTCAAGAATAAGACTGATGTTAGTCTCGATTAAACTCACATCTGGGCCAGAGCTCCAAAGGGCAATATCATCTGAGAAGAGACCGACCTCACAACTCCTTTATATAATCCTCTCAATTTCAGCCAAATACAGACAGAAAAGAATTGGGCTTAACACAGAACCCTGGGGAACAACTTGACTTAATTTAAAGGTGTTTGACATGGTGAAATTAAGCTTTACTTTTATCAGTCTATTCTTAGAGAAGTCTGTGATCCAGGTCAAAGCCTTACACCTGATGCCAAAATCTTCATAGAGCTTAACAATTAGTTTATGCTTCCAGACACTATGAAAAGCCCTTGATAGGTCTAGAAAAGCAGCCCCAGTATAGTGGGTAGGTCGCATGTTTTGGGCATCTCCAACCTTCTGACAGAGATAGATTAATTGATCAGTGGTGCTATGACCTCTTCTGAAACCATATTGTTCTTTTAGTAGGAGGTCATGGGAATCCAGGTGGAAGAGCAATTATCCCATGATCAATTTTTTCCATGATTTTACTTGCGATGCTTGTTAGGGCAATAGGTCTGAAATTCCCCGGAGATCCATCGGTTAGTCCAGGTTTCTTAATAAGTATGATTGTGGCTCTTTTCCACTGTTTAGGAAGGCGTCCAAGACTCCAAGACTGATTCACAATATTAAGAAATTTCTTTTTTGCATGCATGCCAAGATGACCAATCATCTGGCCATGGATGCCATTAGGTCAAGGAGCTCTGGTCAAGTCGAGATCATCGAGAGCCATCTCCAATTCCTGCATGGAGAAAGATTTAAAGAAAAGGGGATTTACCGAGACAGAACTTCGACAACCAGGTATAAGATCTCTAGATCTTTTTACCACTTTCCTTTTCAACTTCCGTAAAAGTCAGCTCACTTATTTTTTGATAATGTGCTTCGAGGAGATCAGCAGCAGCTTTTTCGTCTTTAGGGATGTTACCATTCGTATCTAAAATAGTATTACAACTCTTTATCTGAGGTTGTTCACTGCCGATATTTTTGATCAATTTCCACAGTTTCGTATCAGATGATCTAGCATCAAGTCCCACACATATATTCATTCACTTTTTCCTCTTGAATAGCACTTGAGTTCGTTTTATTTCTGCATTGATCCTGTTCACCTCTATCCTGTTTTGTTCTGTATAATTGTTTATCAATTCGAGACACAGGTTCTCTCTTTTCTGGAGTAGTGGCAGTAAAACCGGCGAATTATGAGTAAAGTAAGAATTAAAAAGCTTTACTTTTCCTCTAGGTATAGTTCTTTCAGCTGCCTTGAAGAGAATGTGCTTGAAAGCTTAAAAAATGTAAAAGTTCTTAACTATTAAATCACGTAATATATAAAAAATCATCATTTAAAGATTTTTTCCAATGGTAGTCTTCACCTGGAATGGAAATTATTGTATTTTTGATAAATAGTTTTTGCTTAGTAGTTACAAATTTATTAGGACTCTGAGTTTCAGGACCAAGTGAATCAATTGATGTTAGATTGTGGTATACGTATACTACTTCCATGTGGTATATGTATACCACTTCCAGGTGGTATAAGTATACCACTCTTAAGGTTACTGAAATTTAAAGCAAAGGCCTCACTTCGAGAATTAAATGAATATAAAGATTATAATGTATTACAGTGTTAGAATTTGGGATCTATCTGTGTCAACGGTTTATAGAGTTGAAGATACGAAGTGAAAAAACGGATCATTACATCTGGCAGACTTTACCCCATTATCGACTTCATTCAAAAATTGATCTTAAAAGATTTTATCGTTCTGCTGATGTGTTTCTTAAGTATATTCTTGGCTTTCCTTTAGTAAAGTTTTTCTGGAAATGAGAAATATGTTTGCAATATTTATTCCACCACAGTTGTGTACTAAGGTATGATTTGAGAAAACCTATTGTCCACTATGGCTTGAATTGCAATATTGTGGAATGTGTCATAAGAGATATAAATTTCAGTAATAAAATTTCTATTTATTTGATTAACAATCTCATTAAATCTACAAATTTGTACACTTTTAAGATCTGAGTAATATAATGAACATTAATATTGACAAGTAGAAGTAATCAATAAGAAAGAATCTTCTTCAACTGTTATGGAGTGCTGAAGGAACTTAAAAGAGGAGGGTAAAGAAAGATCTGTAAGAGAAAATTTGCAAGTAAGAGAGATATGTGTTAGAGCGGATTAATTCAAAATACAAAAACGATGTTCATTGATAAAATGAGCCAATTTTTAACTTTAAGAGATGCATGTTTCACCACCCTAGAAGTCATGCTTTATACTGAAATCTCTTAAATTTAGGTATTGTGGAGGTATATAATTTTGCAGGTCTCGGAAATCGCTGAAGTCAATTTTTTCTTTAGGGAATAAATATTAGGTTGGGGAAAAAGAAATCCATTATTTTTACGTAAATTTTATGTAACTTCTTTTGGATTCACTTTGTAAAAAGGTTTAAAACAGCTTTCATGTAGATTTTTAGGTCTTGCGCCTTACGACTGCTGACATGCGATTTACTTCGATCATTTTTGATATTTTATAGACATTTTTGACGATGCTGTATCCACATGCGAGGTGCATCTCTAACATCAAAAATACCAGAACGGAATCGACGAAACAAAAATTGTACGTAACTGGTTGTTACGGTCTTATATAGGACGATAAACACCTTTCACAATTTTAGCCACCCGGCTATCTTTTTCGCCGTTACAAGAGAAAAACGAAAATGTATCGAATTTTCTGTTTGTTGTCTTCCATTTTTAAAACCTTGTACTTGTAACTGAATTAATCAAACAAAAAAACGCAAGAGGATATTTTAGTGTCAAATGTCACCTTTCCAACGAGCATAAATCTGAAATTGTTTGATGAATACTCCACGAGATATCGATCACTACAGACGTCTACCGAAAAAAATAATGGATTACTTTTTCCCCAACCTAATATTTAAGATGGTAAAAAAAGTTTTATTCATTTATTTATGATTTTAACTATCAAAGCCTCAGTGCCAGTACTGACAGAATTATTCTTATGGATGATTTGTGATCACAATGAATTCGAAACAAAAACAGCAACCCCACAATCATTCCTATCCACTCTGTCTTTCTTATGAATGATTTTTCTGAGTGTGAAAAATGTCTTCTGATCTGAAAAGGTTTCTCGAAAAACCAAAATTTTTTCTGAACCGAAAGGTTCTAAGTTAAAATTGTTTTTTGTTAGAAAATACTCTCTTCGTATTCCACTGAACAATTTTCAGACTTGAAAATTTGAAGAAATTTTAGAGCCTTATAGAACATATACATAGAAGAACAAAAAATAGTTATATATTAATTACAAAACTTTTCAAATTTTAAAACTAAGTAATTTAGACTTAAATTTTAACTCAGGAAAATAGGCAGGCTAAGAGAAAAAACCGACAGATCTATATCAATCTATATTTTTCAATCTATATATTTTTTTCTAACATTATGTCTTCAAGGTCCATTTGATATTTTTTCGATACATTAAAACTTTTCACTGTTTTACATTTCTCTTTTCATTCTGGTTCGGGAGAAGTTGACAAGATCAATTTTTAGAATAATTTCATTGGTTTTCGAGAAGACAGTCTCAGGTTTATTGCAAAGTTTAATGCCTTCTGCAAGGCAGCAAACATATTAATTATTTGTTGTTCAAAGAATTTGTGTAAGGAAGTTGTCAAATTGAAGGCCAACTTGTCAAATAGACTGCATTTATGCTAAGTCTGGACGTGGTGTACCAGAGGACACTTTCTTTGTAAGGGACGTATTTTTATTGGCATATCATCTAGCTTCACTCATAGACAGATAATTTTGAGTTCTAAATTGTAGTATAGTTGCTTCTCTTAATTTTAAAATTAGTTGTTGATTTTAAAAGGACATTCATTGTAATATACTGTAGGAAAACAGTATAATTTGAGCATTTCATGGGAATTAGACAAAATGTTTTCCATGCTATTTTTCCCCACAGTATACTTCCTTCCATTTGATATTTATAGGAAAAAATTATGAATAAACTTAAAACACATTGGTGAAGCTTGTCAATGAAAAGTTTAACTCGATGATTATTAAAAAGTTATTTACTTCTTTGGGCACAGCTGAATTCCTAGTATTGCGATAAGAACTGGAAAAAGATTACGGTTTTTTTTTTTAAATCTTCGCATTTCAAAAAGTGGTATTGTGTTTTTTTCAACCAATTATTCTGCAACATCTTTGTGGAGAGCTGATGTAGGAATAGTAAATAATAACCTGGTTATGATACACTACTGACCATTTAAATTGCTACACCAGGAAGAAATGCAGATAACAAAATGATATTTATTGGACAAATATATTATACTAGAAATAACAAGTGATTAAATTTTCAAAACATTTGGCTGGATAGATCCTGAGAAATCAGTACCCAGAACAACCACCTCTGGCAGTAATAACAGCAGTTATACACCTGGGCATTGAGTCAAACAGAGATTGGATTGCATGTACAGGTACAGATGCCCATGCAGCTTCAACACGATGGCACAGTTCATCAACCGTAGTGACTGGCCTTTGGTGACGAGCCAGTCGCTCGGCAACCATTGACCAGACGTTTTCTATTGGTGAAAGATCTGGAGAACGTGCTGGCCAGGGCAACAGCCGAACATATTTCGTATCAAGGAAGGTCCGTACAATACCGGCAACATGCGGTCGGGCATTATCCTGCTGAAACGTAGGGTTTCGCCGGGCTCGAATAAAGGGTAGAGCCATGGGTCGTAACACACCAGAAATGTAACGTGCACTGTTCAAACCACCGTCAATGCGAACAAGAGGTGACCGAGACGTGTATCCAATGGCATCCCATACCATCACGCAACTTTTCACCAGGGAACAACGCTCAAATACAATTTGTGTATGAGGAACCGGTTTGTGGCGGTATATTAATTGGGTAATGCTACTCGCCTCCATGTCTTAGTTCACAGGTGCCCACTGGGTAACGATAAATGAGTAGCAGTTTGCGGCCTCGTTGTGGCGCAGGGTTTATCACCTAAGTTAACCATTAGAAAAAAAAAACAACTCTCTGAAAGCAACATTCGCACTTCTTATTGTCCGAAACTGATTTAAGAAATATTTGTTTTGGTTCTTAAGTTTATTTACTGTTCTTTGATAAAGTTATAATATTTTGAAATTGTTTACAGTAAACCATGCTTATTAAATATTTTTTTATAGACCAAAATTACAGTAATTAAAATTATGATATTTCAAATGATGAATACAAAACCAATGAATGGTATTAAGATTTCTATTTCTTCTCAAATATTAGGTTGGGGAAAAAGAAATTACTATTTTTGCTGTGTATAGTTATTGTGTGATTACTATCTCGTAAAATATCAGTAAAACAATTTCAGATTTATGCTCATTGGACCAATGGGTTTCGCACTAAAAAACTCTTTTACAGTTTTCAGTTTTGTCCATCCAGTTGTGAGTTATAGGGTGTTAAAATGGAAGTCAAAGTGAAAATTTCGAAAATTTTAGTTTTTTTTTTTTGATAAAGGCTAAAATGTAAGTCAGGAGACTGAAACTAAGGATGGTGTTTATGGTGTTGATACTGTAACAGCTAATAACGAAATTTCGGTTTACTCGATTTCATTCAAGTATATTTCTTGTTGGAAATTCACCTCACACAGGTAGGTCCATCGTCCAAAATGTTGATAAAAATCACTGAAATGATTGATGTTGACCGGCATGTTATTAGTAGCTGCATCACATGGGAGCTAAAGACCGACCATAAAACAGTTTAAAACTGTATAAAGAAAGTGAATCCGAACCATATTGAATGAAGTCTTGAAGTTCATATAAAAATAATGGAGATTTCTTTTCTCCCAATCTAAAATAATATAATTTTGAGATTCTTAATTAATAAAATAAATTTATAAATAATTTTGTTTCATCATTTATTTTATAATTTTGCTCTTCTTACATTTATTTTGATCGCTTTTAGATACTTCAACAAGCATTGACAACAATAGTTGAAAACAAGATGACTTTAAAACAAATTAAACGTTTTTAAATTAGCCCACCAAAATGATTTAAGAGAAATCAGTTCCGACTTATTTGAATCACAATTTGCCACCACAGAAAAAAATATTTGATACTTAAACGTGTTTAAAGGTGTAGTGTGTAAACGGTGTATATAATTGAAACCGTATGTTGAGCTATTGGTTACAGTCATGAAATAATTATCACAAAAATAGTTCATCATTTTAAATATGGTAATGGAGATGCAGTAGTAATCAAATTCATGGTTATTTCTTGATTTAAACACAGATCTAACTGCAATAAAATTCAAAATGAATTGAAACATTTTGTAAAATTCATCAGCAGAAATCCTAATTGATAGTTTTCAACGTATATAGTTCACTTAATATTGTGAATAAATATATAGTTAAATATCTATATATATATATATTTATTTTGACTCAGTCTTTTATCACTTTATTGGGTCGATAAAACTAAGTAACAAGCATGCTTGGGAACAAAACACACTGGGGGTTTTGCGTTAAGACGATCATCTAATCGAGACATTGTTTTGCACCTCAGAACTTTCTATCGAGAAACAGATATGAGCACTGTAGGCTTTGGCTCCAGGCTCCATGAGGGCTATTAGCCACTGAGTTTATAATATATATATATATATATATATATATATATATATATATATACTACTGGCCATTAAAATTGCTACACCAGGAAGAAATGCAGATAACAAAATGATATTTATTGGACAAATATATTATACTAGAAATAACAAGTGATTAAATTTTCAAAACATTTGGCTGGATAGATCCTGAGAAATCAGTACCCAGAACAACCACCTCTGGCAGTAATAACAGAAGTTATACACCTGGCCATTGAGTCAAACAGAGATTGGATTGCATACTACAGGTACAGATGCCCATGCAGCTTCAACACGATGCCACAGTTCATCAACTGTAGTGACTGGCGTTTGGTGACGAGCCAGTCGCTCGGCAACCATTGACAAGACGTTTTCTATTGGTGAAAGATCTGGAAAACGTGCTGGCCAGGGCAACAGCCGAACATGTTCCGTATCAAGGAAGGTCCGTACAATACCGGCAACATATGGTCGGGCATTATCCTGCTGAAGCGTAGGGTTTCGCAGGGCTCGAATAAAGGGTATAGCCATAGGTCGTAAGTCACCAGAAATGTAACGTGCACTGTTCAAAGCACCGTCAATGCGAACAAGAGGTGACCGAGACGTGTATCCAATGGCACCCCATACCATCACGCCAGGTGATGGGCCAGTATGAGGATGACGAATGCACGCTGCCACCAAATACGTATGCGACCATCATGATACTGTACACAGAACTTGGATTCATCTGATAAGATGACGTCTCGCCATTCGTGTGCCCAGGTTCGTCGTTGATCACACCATTGAAGGCGCTCTTGTCTATGACGCAGCGTCAAGGGAAGCCGCAGCCATGGTCTCCGAGCTGAGAGTCCATGCTGCTGGAAACGTCGTCGAACTGTTCGTGCAGACACTTGTTGTCTTCCAAACGACCCCGTTTCTTGACTCACGTCTCGTGACGTGGTTGCACGATCCATTACGGCCATGCGGATAATATGCCTGTCTTCTCGGCTGCAAGTGATAGGTGGCCGTTGAGATCCCGCATGGCATTCCGTATTACCGTCCTGAACCCATTGATTTCATATTCTGCTAACAGTCTTTGGATCCCGACCGACGCGAGCAGCAATACTGCGATAAGATAAACCGCAATCCCGGTACGCTACAATTCGACCTTTATCAAAGTCAGAAACGTGCTGGTACGCATTTCTCCTTCTTACATGTGGCATCACAACAATTTTTCACCAGGCATAAACATTCAAATGCAATTTGTGTATGAGGAACCGGCTGAACAGTTTCCTCATTTAAACACAATGTAGGTGTCGCTACTGGTGCCTGCTTTGTCTGAATGCGCTGAAAAGCTAATCATTTGCATATCACAGCACCTTCTTCCTTTCGTATAAATTTCACGTCTGTAGCATGTCGCCTTCTTGGTGTAGCAATTTTAATGGCCAGTAGTGTATATATATATATATATATATATATATATATAAACTACGGATTAGAAAATGTTTTGGTGACAGATATAGAATATGAAGTATTAGAAAAGGAAACTACGAATGAGTGATGATTAATTTTATTCACTACTCTTTCTTATTGGTAAACAAAAAGTCACGATTCGTACATATTATACTATTATATAAATGAACCAAAAAAAATACCATTTCGATAAAAAAAAATATTTTCAATATCAGATATGGTTCAGCACAACATTGTACATCTACTAGACATTTAATTAATGAAGTTATCAATGAGAGATTGTAGTACTGTTTACCACAGAGTTAAAAGAGAATGTCCTAACCCTTCATTTGCAGAGCTTTGCGATTGTAGAATTTTTCTGGAAGTGACAAATGAGATCATCAAATGCCCTTCTTCTACTAGAAATTACTGGTTCCATGAGGTTTTCAGCAAATCACATGTCAGCGAAACATAAATTATAAATGTCCGAGCATATAAATTCCTTTCATGATGTTCGATTTAAAACAGTTTGAGTTGAAAGTCTGAAATCAGCAGCAGTCTAAAAGTCCTCTTTCAATAAATTGGTATTCATTGGGTTGTTTCTTTTTACCATTAAAGTTACATACTCATTTTGTATTGTTGCGGGCACATCACCCTGAACTACTATTCAGTGAACATTTTAACTCTCAAAAAACTGGCTTGAAAAGACACTTTGAGGTACTCTTAACCCTTCCGCTTCAGCGAATGACCAAAATTTTGACTGATGTTTAAACGAACGATGAGTCCTCTTGGCTTCCAATTCAGGAAAGTTATATTACTATGACGTTGTATTTTCTGTTACAAAACATTCATCTCATGTCAATTGTTTTTATTAGACATTTACAAAATATATTTACAGGTCACTCTACATATGGATCTAAAACGTATAGTTTCCGGTATCATAGACAAAATGTCATATTCTATTCAAGTGTTATAATCTTATTAATCTTTTTCTTTTCATTTTTGCTAAGCAATGTTATTGATTATATATGGCTGTTTTACACAGAAATCATAATATCCCTTAATTGTATCCAACCATCTAGATACATGGTTGTCCTTTCTAGACTGAATGCGCATGATAGGGACCCATTCAGTAAGACTATACGGTTAACATTATTTTCTCGTCTCTTTGGGATATCTGATCGCTAATTTACATCAATGCTTTGAAAAACTCTAATCATTTTCATATCATAACCTCTTTCTATCGTGTAAATTTCATGTGTAGATTACCTTCTAGGTAAAACAATTTTAGTAGAAATGAGTGTATATACTAGGAATGGGAAAAGAAGCTGTTAATTTTAATTACCTACAAATTTTGAGTTTTAATTTTAAATGTTGTCAATGTAACTGTGTAGTGTACAAAACAATTTTTCTTAAATAAATACTTGTTTTATATTGTAATATATACTTACAATAACCATCGAGTACAGATATTATATATATGTTTAGATATATAGTGTACTCACACACACACACACACACACACACACACACACACACACACACACA
>JAPDSC010130101.1:342211-457328 GCA_026290005.1 Latrodectus geometricus
ATATATATATATATATATATATATATATATATATATATATATATAATACATGTAAAATATTGCGAAAATGAGAAAAGTTGAAAGAAGTAATTAGCAACACAGCACAATTTTAGTTGATGGATAATCAATTAAACTCATAAAAAGTTCATTAACTATTCACATAAAAAGGTAATCATTAATTTCTGTAAAAATTACTATTATTACAAATGTTTCATTATACTTTAACGGCATGTTGAAATGCATATCTGTAGTAATATTTATAATTATGAATTATATAAAAATAGCATATAAAGTCACCGTAAATAATAAGAGAGAGTAAGAGAATGATTGATTAAATTTCATGTTGAAAATCATGCGCACTAACAATTTATTATCAATATTTAGTCTACTACAGCTTATATAAGAAATATTATTTTAACTATTATATATTAATTTCAACAGACTATGTTAAAATGTCAACAGATTTATTTCGTATATTACTTATATTTTTCTAATTTTCGTAGTAATAAACAAACATTTTACAAGAAAGTCAGTCAGACATGGAAGCATGGTCAACGTTGTTCATTTAAATAAATAGAAGAAATTATATTCACTATACTCTAAATATCAATATTTTGAAAACAGTAAGCATTATTATAGTAAAATTGTAATAATATTAAAGAAGTTTACATTTTCTGAAAATTTTTTTTCTTTATATTAGTATACAATTATAAGAAAATAACAGGATATGTGTGCATTATTATAAAAATCTAGTGAAGAATGTTAATTTATACATTTTAAATTATACGACAAATTATAACAAGAAATTATCACTCTTAATTTCATTGTCACCATTTTTTTTAGCTATCATTTCTTATTTATTTTTATCAATGCATTCATTGAAAAAGAAATTCCGGATGAGTTAACTACTCTTTCAAACAGTTCACTTAGGAATCTCGGGAAAAAGAGAAAGATAATTTTCATTCTTGAAAGAAGCAACATTTGATAGACTATCAAATCCCATAGAATGAATATTACCTTTAAAAGAAAAATTGTCAATGGTGAGTTGGTTTTCCAATAGCTTTTACCATAAGATTCAGTCCTAGGTATGCCCTTCCTGCAACCCTGCTAAATTTACTTCCATTTGCATTAGTTGTAGACCGGACACTATTTGCAAGATTTTCTTTAGGTGCTGTTTCTGGCTTAGGTGGTACACCAGTCACAATATCATAAAGTCCTTGAACAAACATCATGAGATGTCTTGTGGTTCCTTCTCGCATTTTTGGCCATTTTGACCCCACTGGACACAAAGATCCCTTGATTGCGATGCTTTGATGTGTCAATGATGCCACTAGTCGTCTTAATAGGTCATCCACAATATTACTTGAATTTGGCACCAGCCGAGCTATGAAGCGTATCAAATACTCAGTAGTATATCTTGTACCCTAGAAAGTGAATAGAAACAAAGGAATTATTTACTTATTAACAAAAAATTATTTGTTAATTCCCTATTAATTAAATAAAGTTTATTCATTTAGGCGAAATATTTGAATAAAAATCAATCGCAACACTTTCCTAATGAAAGCATTTTTAGATAAGGTCCTGAATCATATGAATACTCAAAATATCTTAACGTCTTATTCTACATAATATAGAATAGGGGTGGGCATCAACGAAACTGTGATTGATCGGTGGACCGCCAAGATATTGTGAGGTGATCACCGATGTTAATTTTTATGATCCGAATACCTAAAAATATATTTGTTAAACCCCCGATCCTCATTGAAGGTGTTTGCGAGACAAATAAAAAATGAAAAGTAGTTCAGAAAAACCTGCCCACCCCTGATATAGATATTCTTGTATATCTTTCTTTATAAATGATGGTTTCAAATAAAAGCAATCTTATAGCTTTCATAGCTAAGCTGTATGAATCTTTTTTAATTTAAATATGCAAGGAAAATTGGAGAGAAAGAGAGATATAATTTCATTTTTGCTAGAATAGTTTGAAGTTCACTTATCCATCGCATTTGAAATTTTTGGTACCAATAAAAATAATATTTGATTGAAAATCAATGAAAAATATCTTGTTAAAATGTTGATGATACTCTTGATCATCAAGCAAAAAGAACAATTAACATTTTGATTTTATTAGTAATCCTTGCCTATTAACTCTTCTCTAAATAAGAAATTTTGTAGTGTCGATACAATGAATTAATAAAGAATGAAAATGAACGTAGCGACATTCTTCTACCTTCAAAGATTCGTAGAAACAAAGATACTTTCTTTAAAAAAAATAGTTATTATTTTGAGAAATAAATACGTATCTTCTAAAATATTCAGAATTTTCTAAAAGCTTTAGAAAATGAGTAGTGTTGATTATAAAATAAATATAATAAGTGAAGTTATATATATATATATTTTTTTTTTGTAGTAAATGTCATATTTTTTCTTGGCAAGAATAAACAGTCTTAATTTCCTGTTCCTTTCCTGCTATTAATTTTCAAGCAAAAGAGAAAAATATAATGAATTTGTACTCATGTACACTTGTCTAAAATTTATAGAGGAACAAGTTTTTACTTGATTTTCAGATTTCAATATAATAATATGTGATTAAAACAGATTGCATACTATGCACCTATATTTTACTTATGTTTGATGTCAAAATTTAAAAGAAAAGTTTTCAAATACTTTAAAATCAAGCATAATTTGTGAATCAACAGAATTTATGTTTGAAAAATTTGAAAAAAATTTACAAAAGTGTATTGTACAATTAAACAACTATGCCGCAAATTACTCTTTTGCTTGTAAAGTATCGATGATAAGGTTTCTTTTATCCAAACTAATTTGGATACCAGAATAGGAAAAGATACTAACTTCAGTAATTCATATTTCAACAACAAACATTTCACGAGTTTAAAGGAGAAATATTACCTTTTTGTTCTACAATTGTAGTAAAAATGTTAGAATTGTATAAAATTGCATTGTTCGCTAGTTTATTAAATTGCTCTTTATATTTAATTTATTGATTCACATCAATTATTTATTAAAATTTATGAATATCATAATTCAAATGAAAGTTTAACATCTCTGGTTTTTGTAAGAATTTCAGATTTAAACAAAATATTTCACTTACATCAACAGTCTACAACAGAAGATTCTGAAGAATTCTAAAACGATTCTACACGATGGGATTACAATAAAAGATTCCTTATAGTAAACCTGATGAAGCATAGTATTTTTTTTTTGTTCAGAAGTTTGTTTTCTTTAAAACTTAATTACTTTGCAATCATTGAATAAAATGATACTAAATAATTTTCCTGATTAAGAAATCATATTTTCAATATAACAAATATTCTTTCTTTCATGTCAACATGATAATCAATTAAAAAGTATTGTGATGTTTAAATAATATTCCTCCTTCTTTAGAGAAAGTAATCAACATGAAATGATTATTTTTGATTCTTAACTTTTAGATTTTATTTATGGTATTAATTCATGGATATTTTTTATAGATATTAATTGTTGTTGTTGGATATTTTTTATAGATATTAATAGTTGGAAAAACTTTAAGCCTTATTACACGAAATACAAAGCTGTTTAGTATGATTATTATCTGAAACAAATTTATATATATATATCTTCATCCGATCGCTTACAAATTTAATAAATTTAGTATAAATACACTAGTATTTGAAAGTTAAGGTGGCAAAAGGTAAATTAGGATTAAACACAAATGAAAGCTCAGAATAGATAAAAAAAAAAAAAAAATCAATCAAACGATCGGTTATGCCGAAAATAAATTATGTTGGTGCAGTGCTGGAAGAGTATAAAGATTGTAGGTAGTGCATGTTCTAAAAGGTAATGAAAACTGTTGCATATCATATAATGATTTTATGAAGTCAATTTGCTGGTATCGTATAATATGGTTAGCATTCAGGAGATGTAATTTGAAGACTTCATCCGATCTCACATACTTGGGAAATTGCAAATAAATCAAAGTAAGGCTAGGGTAGTAGAATATCTAGGGATGTCTCACGGTAAAGCTTATAATAAAGAAAAATTAAAAAAAAAAAATAAATGATACAAATCATTTCACTTTTGATTTAATCACGATACAAAGTACCATTAACATAAAATTAGTACGATGATTTACTTTTGGTGTTCAATATTCATTAATACTCACTTTATCTAATCGAACTAAGGCATTCACTGGCTTTTCAGCTCGAATGACAATATAAGTTAAATCTTGTTTAGACAAAATCGGTTCCTGAATAAACAAAGAAAAAGCAACACATAACTTTTAGTAATGGGATTAATTAACATAGCAATTAAGAACTTGTATTTGATAATATAGAAAAGAAAATAATAGAAGAAAAAGCATAGTTTAGTTACCCTTAAATGTTCCATCCAACTCCACATAAGTCCAGTTAAAAGTCTAATGTCTTTTTCTCTTTTCAGTTTTTCCCAAGCCGATGAACGATTGTTCAATTCTTTCTACACAGAAAAATATAATTTATTAAGTTTTCAGTCATTTATTTTTTAAAAACACAATTTTATACAATCCTTTTTTCAGGGATGAGAAACAATATTTTTTATGTTAAAAATTATCATCAATTAAAACCAACTAGTTTTCATATCACTCAAGATTTTGCCAGGAAAATATTAAAATATAATGAATTTTAGTACAATGTAGGTAGATTGGAAAAATAACAATCAATGATATTATTAACTTTTTAAATAACTGCTTCTTAAGAGCTTATCCAAATACGTTGATATGCAGAATTATTTGTGTGTATAAATGTGTAAGCATATAGTGATTCCAAAAGTCAACGTTTCAAAGTCCAATAAATCATGGAAGAGAATGAATCACGTGTAGAGGTTAAAATTGACACAATTACTTCAAGTGGTATGCCGCCCAATGACTGGTTGGTTAGCGTCCCTGATTCCTGGGCTGTTGGTTCCGGTTCGATTCCAGGTTTGTGTATGGACGTTTCCTTTCTCCCTCTGTATCTTTTTTTTTTCTGAGATGATGGATGAATGTGTCCGCCTTATAAACGGGTTTGTAATGGAGTGATGTGGGCAATGCTCTGTGACTTGGTTCACAGGTGCCCACTGGGTAACGCTAAATGAGTAGCAGTTTCCAGCCTTGTTGTGGGCGACGAGTCAATCACCTAGTGCCCCGCCATTAGAGAAAAAAAAAACTTTAAGTGGTATAGCATTTACTGAAACCTTAAGCGTTTCAAAAACGATCAACATAGGATGCTGGACAACAAAAGTTCGGCAATCTGTGTGAAAATTGGGCATAAAATTAGTTAGCTATGAGAAGCGAGATAAATAGTTGCGTCAAGGATAAGATAGAGTAATATCCATTTTAACATGTGGGGAAATGTGAAACAAAATATATTTCTGTTAATATGGATTAGAAGAAATGAAAATCAATATTTTATGGAGAAATTAGAGCATGCGAAGTTACACTGAGCATCACTGTACCATATATAAAGAACAATGAAGTGTTTCCTTAAATTCTGCTTAAGAATAAATTTCGTAAATCTGAAAGTATTTATAACAGGGCTATTTCAATACAATAGCAAATATGACTTTAGTTTAATTAGCTGATAAATATCTACAAATAGTAACGACTTTTGTGAAAGACAATAACGATTTCCTTCCATAATATATTTTTTGAGAAAATTCACTTTTGCACATCTTTTGATTCCATGTTGAACTACCATTTATATCACGCATAACTATATAAATCCCAAGACTTTAAGCCATGTAATTATCAGACTGTGGAAACATTACATACTATATATGATCGTCTAACCACATTAAGGATGTTATAAGAAAAAGATGAGTCAATTTCTCATTATCGATATAGATATATTGTACCATCCTTTTCTCAGCATTGTCTTTCGGCTACATACGTTGTTAATGAAAAAAGGCCGGCAGGTAGAGCTTTTGTTATAAAGAACATCATTTTTGAAAATCGATGAATTGTAAAGGCTACTATATATTTTGTTGAATTTTTAAACGTGAATTGATTTTCGGTCTGCTTTGTACAATTTTTTTTATATGAGTTCTCTGCGGGACTGTGACATTCATGTTTGTATAGTTGTGTCTTCTTATAGATTTTGATCAAGATAGAGAGAATTATAGCATGATTATCATATTGTACAACGTGATGGCAGATTGTTAAAAACTGTCAAACTGATTAATGTTTAGTGATATGACATTTAACTCTATCAGTATCCAGATTTTTATTTACTTGAAAAGCATAATACACATATATATGTCAGGTAAACTCCTCACTGTACCCACAATCCATGGAGTTCCTGCAACCCAGTAAGGGAGAATGTGATAACTCTGCCAATCGCTGCAAGCGATGCTTTACTTTGTTCATCTTACGGGAAGAGTTTTGAAGCTACTGAGGTACTAGAGCTCAAAACAACTATGAAAAAGTCAAAGTATTGACTTCTTAGTTTGTCTTATTTTCAGAGATTACTAAAAACATTATTTAGCAATGAGACAAATGCAGAGTTAATGGTCATTACAAATAATAGAATGGCACTCTCATCGACTGCATGAAACAAAGTCAATCTAAGGATTCCTAATATTAAAATATATTTTCTATAATTTAATAATATATTATATATTTTATATTTAATGTACACTTTCCATGATGTATTTTTTTTTGTTAATATCATATTCTCAAATCGGGTTTTACTTTTGTAATCTTAGTAAGTGTACATTACCAATATTAGAAATCCACACCTTTAAATAATTCTCTCAAACAATTTACTAATATCATATTAAAATATATTTAAGAATAAAATATATTAACTATAACTGATTTCAATTACAGAATAATTTATTTTTCATCATTTAGTTAAAATTATGTTAGTAATTGTTATCTAAAGTACAGGGTGATCCAAAAGTCAGGACGAACTTTAAAAATGAATAATTCGAAAACGAATCACGACACAAAGATGCGGTTTGCACCAAACGGATGGAAAAGAAACCGGGTTTTGTGTGGCAATGAAAAAAGAAATAGTTCTGTTGGCGACCAACAGATGGCGCTGTTGGATTTCTGATGTAGGATTATTCAAAGCAACAAACGATATAAAAAGAAGCAACTGCAACAGGTAATGGTAGTCGAAGCTGATATGCATCGAAATGCTGTCCATAGTTGAGAAAGCCCTCCTAGTTAAACTGTTTTATAAGAATTCGGAAAGTGCCATTGCGGCATTGCGAGCATATCGCTACATGAAGGGTATGCGAGACAGCAAAGGACCAATAACGTCTTCTGCATTGAACAAAATTGTGAAACAATTTGAAGCTACAGGTTCTTTGGCGTAACATCAAAGAAGTGGACGTCCCTCAACTGCAGCTGCTGTTGCCACGACAGTGGAGCAGACGGTGCAAGGCATGTCGGTGGTTGCTGCACATGGAGAGTGCAGTGTTCGAGAAGTTTTGAGGCAGACAGGAGTGTCGTATGGAAGTGTCTGGAGAGCGCTGTGAGTAACTTTGCAACGGTATTCCTACAAGTTGCAACATAACCAAGAACTGAAACCTCCTGACATCGACTCTCACTGACATTTTGCGAATTTGGTCTTCAATAAGATGGAAAAGCAGCACGACTGGCTTCACACTGTGCTTTGGACAGATGAAGCACATTTCACACTCTCTGCCGCTGTTAACACCCACAATTGTCGAGTGTGGACCACAGAAAATCCACATGCATTTGTTGAGGTACCCTTGCAACAGCCTAAAGTGACAGTCTGGTGTGGCTTCACTGCTGATTTCATAATTGGTCCATTTTTTTCGAGGAAGTCACACAGACAGGTTTCCAAACAGTTTCTGTCACCGATAAGCGATATCTAACTCTGTTACAGAACAGCATTATTCCTGAACTGCAAGCGCGACAGGCACTCCAAACAATCACCTTTATGGAAGATGGAGCACCACCTCATATTGATCTGCCTGTGCAACGCCTGCCACGCTTAACATTTGGGGAGGATCGCATTATCAGTCGCTACTTTAATCACGCATGGCCTCCTAGATCTTTCGATCTCACACCCTGTGACTTTTGGCAATGGGGCTTCTTGAAGTCAAAAGTGTACCGCGACCAACCAGCATCACTAGCGGCACTGAAAGATGACATCCGCCAAAATGTGTCTGCCATAACGCAGGAAATGCTACTAAATGCTGTGAATGGTGTGGTGACTCGTCTCACAGCTTTACTTCTGAATTATGGACATCACATTGAACATTTACTGTAGTAGGTACTAATTAACTGTAATTAATCTGACTTTATTACCATTTTTTCATTTGTAAATAATCTTTTGTTGCAATAAAACACTGTAGCACCATCTATTGGTCGCCAACAGAACTATTTTTTTTTCATTGCCACACAAAACCCGGTTTCTTTCCCATCCGTTTAGTGCAAACCGCATCTTTGTATCGTGATTCGTTTTCGAATTATTCATTTTTAAAGTTCGTCCTGACTTTTGGATCACCCTGTATTTCTAAGTTAAGGACCATGGTCTTAAAACTGTTTTGAATTTCTAACATAAAATGATAAAATTATAACTATCAATTTCATTCTATTTTAGAAGAATTAATGGTTTTCATCTTCATACATTTCCTTTGACACTGGAAATAATTTTCAAATTTAAAAGGTACTCATATAAATCATTTTCCGACATTTAACCTTTTAAATAATAAAATGTTTTCAAATATATCCTAACTAATTCAAGATAATTTTAAAAAACATTATTTGTGTTTCTTTAGGTTTACACATATTTTTTTATTAAATAAAATTATTCATTTTCATATTTTCACATGTGTCATAGTATTTACAAAGTTGATGGGACTTCATCATGTAGAGAAATTAAATATTTATGCCAGTGCCATACACATTTTTAATTTTTAAACATTTAATGAAAAAAAATATATAGCTAGGGTTATTATTAAGTGTTTAAAAATTAAAAATTCAACAAAGTTTCATTGTTTCATGAATTATTGATTAATATTATTTACCAAATATTTTGTGAAAATAATTTTTTTAACTTAAAAATAAAATAACTATGGGAAAAATATTTCATTAAGAATATAAAACATTAACTTTTATAAATGGATTTTTATTTATGAAAATATTTATCACGATACGTATTTAGAAAGTAAAATTTGTAATTATTAATGGCTTATGTAATTGAGTATTATAAAAATGGTGGTACAAAATAGTTTACTTTTTATAAAATCATTGACTGAGGAAACATATACTTTAATATAATTATGCTTATAATACACTCAAGAACATGAAAAAAGCTAAACAAGGAAGAAGAAAGGTACAAGCGTAAAAATTTGAAAATAAGTACAATGAGATCCGATGTGTAAATGACCTAAGAAATGAGCATAACCACATACCCGATAGCTGCTCTGCAATTAGGAAGTGGGCCCTATATAAGCCGATCCAGAGTGAAAGATTCAGAAACGTGATGATCACATGCCGATTTTAAGAGGACTTTAGTGAGAGAACAGTGCCATGGGACATGTGAGAAGACATTTTTCTCAGTTAAGCCAGTTTGAGAGGGATATCATCATCGGCTTGAAAACTACAGGGTGATCGACGCGCAGTATTGATCGCCAGATATATTATTTGGAGTACGTCGTCAGAAAATGTTGGGAGCATTGGAAACAATGTAATACTTGTGTGTGGAGTGCCGGGTCTGGGTCAACCAAACTTTCGTGGATCCCGTAGTGACTCGTTCTACGATACACGCAGATGTAGGGAAGCAAGTTGTTGCACAAACCATTTCCAGACGCTTTACGGAAGGGAATCTGCGATCCAAGTACCCATTTCGTGCATTATCTTCAACACCGCAAGATCGGTGACTCCGTCTAGAGCGGGGCTAAGTCAGAGCGACGTGGAATACTATAGATTGGAAAAACATGGTGTTTTTTGATGAACCTTTGTTCGTTTTGGGAACAGATGATAACTGTGAACGGGTGTGGAGGCGCCCTTGTAAACTGTACACTTCTACCCACACTGACGTGATGCACATTATCCCCACAGAAGACGTAATGGTCTGAGAGTCATAGTTCATGATAATTGGTTCATTGTAGTTGTGCCACGTGGGACCTTAATGGGTCAGCGTTATGTTGATGACATTCTTCGTCCTTACGTAGGACCTTTCCTAAATGGTCTTCAAGGGACAATTTTCCAGCAAGATAATGTTTATCTGCATACAGCTCAAGTTGCTCTAGATTTCCTATGTCATATTCAGACTTTTCCATGGCCGGCCCTCTCCCTAGATTTGTTCCCGTTAAATCATGCTTGGGACCAACTGAAACGCCAGATGCCAGCATGTCACTCTGTACATGATTTAGAGATGGCTGTGCAAGATTCGTGGGCACATCTTTCCCAGGACAACATTAAATAATGTCTAATCAACTCGATGCCAGACCTTGTGGTGGCATGTATTACAGCAGGAGGCGGTCTGACGAACTATTGAGGCTGCACTGTATTTATCTAATTGAACATAATGTACTTGTTTAATAGCCTTGACTTTGTTATCAAGTGAATCTCACATTAAGTGCATACATTTTATTTCAATCCCATGCTCCCTTCTTAGTTTGCTATTTTCAACATTTCTGAAATTATATCTCAAATATAACTTTTATTTAAGATATACTCTCTGGAATTATACGAATAATTTATTTTTTATACTTAAGAATTAAGCTGGAAAATACAGACTTATAAATAATGAAAAAGGGTAGATTAAATTGCTAATTATAAATGTTTCATTGCTTTTAGAGCAAAACAAAATGATTCAAAATGAAGAAATTCTAGTTTTTCAACTTACAGGGTAATTTAAAAGACTATTTACTTTTTTTATGAGGAATTAGCTAAGTGTTGAAAATAAACTACCCTTATAATTGATTTAAATTACCTGAATTTCTTTTAGTTTGTTTTGGAAGTCATTTCCTTGAAGAAGATGATCACTTAACAAAGCTTTCACAACATCAGTTGGAGTAACACGATCTTCAATCAGTAACGTTTCACCGTCATTAGTACTCGATCCATCGTTGGAGCTAAGCTCTATATGATTATTTAGCTCTTGATAGCACGTATTATTTGCAAGATACATAGCTGGATGACCTTCCATTAGCATAGAATCAATACTTTCATCACTAGTCTCGAAATCATCATCCCCATAATCATTATAATCATCCAAATACTCATCTCGATACATACGTCTTTCAGCTGACAAGCTTCCCGTACTTCGCCCATCAGGAGGCAAGCGATTTTGCAGATCGGGAGTAGAAGCATAATCACTTGAACTTTGATCACATCTTGAATCACAAGTGTCTAAATAATAAGCCGCCCCTCTACTAGGTGGTCCCGGTCTCTTTGTGAGTTCTAATACTTTTAAGTCTTGGCATCCATCTGGAGACGTTACTGGTGTTTCTCCGGATGAACTGTCCATGTCCATCAATGTCATACTCGAAGAAGGTCTCCAATGATTATCCGCACTTGACGTTGCTGATATGAAGTAATTGCAGAAACTAACAGGACTATCTAAATCGTAGCATATTTGGTGAAGCATTGGAGATAACATATTACAGTTTGCTAACTGTAAGAGACGCTCACAAATGACGTATAAAATCTAAAAATAAATGTAAGAAATATTAATACAATATTTGAAGATGAGTATTTAAAGAATTTGATAATTTTCATAAAACGATGGAAAGCAAAATTCGAGAAGACTGCAATGTGAAACATTTTGTTTCGTTAACTAAAGTAGATATTGTTTAAAAGTAGAATTAAACTATAGAATTTATTAATGTGCTACAGTTTTCATTCAAGAAGATTTAAAGTGGAACTTCTATATAAGGAAAATGGAAATTATAGCTTGTGTTTGAATGAAACTTTATAAAAAGAAAGATTTAATTTTATTTCATTTTAAAAGACAAATGCTTAATAAGGCTCAACTCTGTTTGAATATAAAATTTATATCATGCATGAAAAATTTATTTCTCTTAATTGTTGAATTACATTAATTTTCCATATATTGATTTGTAAATGATTCTTTGCTGTAAAAGAGTTACATAATTTTGCCCTGAAACAACTAATAAGGTTAAAATAAACTCCATTAATGTTATTCTATTAAGATCTATTATTAAATTATCTTGTTTTTTTTATTGCTTTTTCCAATTTCTCATCTGGGAAAATACCAGACCGGAATCAGACCAAATCAACAAAAACGTTGATATTAACGAAGTCCGATAAAAGAAGGGCCCAATTATGTATGTCCTTCCAGTTCATTCTAAAGCAGTCCAAGATAATCTGAGGAGATGCCTGTTCTTTCTGGCATTTAGGGAAGAGAGAATACTTCTTGCTTCCCCCAGAATTTGTGAAATCTTTCAAGTGCCCACTGGAAAGTCGGGACAGACATTTGTTGGTCTGCCTATTACAAGGGAGAGATAAGGTAAGTCCTGGTCCTTTGTCTTTATACCAGCTGTGAAGCGGAGATATTAACCAAACTTTTTTTATTTTGGGCCTTTTCTCTTGTGAATAACTCTAAGTATGTGTGTGGACTCAGAGGTTAAAAGGACATGGATGGTCTAGTCCCTCCCTTCCAAGAGTGTAGGCCAATTCATTTCCGTAGATATTAACATGTGATGGGATCCATTGAAAATGTACTTTGTGCTGATGAGAGATGAGATATACTTTTCGTGAGATAGTTAAACTGATTACTTACTATATGGACCCAATTTTTGAGATGTTGAATTGAACTACGGCTGTCAGAGAGAATCAAAAGGTCTCCGTATTTGCTTTCGCTCATGATTTTCTTTAGTTCTATGTTCATTGCAATTAGTTCACTTCGAAACACTGAACAGAAATCTGAATTACATTGTTTGATAGAATATTTTTTTCGAGGTGTTTCAATATAAATTCGTTTACCTGCCTATATATCTATTTTGCTGCATTTGTTTATTTTTACAAGAATTTTGTTGATTATTTCCATAACCAATTGTTTAAGTAAGTCAGGAACACAGTTGTTATTATTCAGAGAGGTAAGGACACCTTTATGAAAAACTAAAATTTGAAAGTTCATCACAAGTATTTAAATTACGATGAATATAATGAGGTTCAACATTTTCAGCAATTAATTGCTGTGATTTAACTAGACTGAGGGAACAGTTTTCTTTAGTCTTTAGTTGCATGTTCAGTTATGTAAGTAATTAGAGCAGTTTTGTTGCTCAAGAAACTGGAAAGTTTATTGAAATATTTCATTAAACTAGCCTGATTTCTAAGAACTTTTTCCTATTTGTTTAAGTTTCTTTCAAAAGCACAACTATAAATAGGAGAGCCATGTTCTACAATGGATATAATGAATGCCTGAAAGGAAGTTTTAAGAGTAATTGTGTACGCTGCCCAGTCTCTACCTGATTTTTTTCATGTTGTGCTTTTTAATTAGGTGTACACAACAAGAATATTAAACAGTGGATTATTCAAATTGAACTAGTAAGAAAGGAAAAATATTAAAATTAAATAACTATAGAAATTGTTGAAAATAAGGTGTTTACTAGCAGAGAAACAGTATGAAAATAATGCTTAATGTCCCGATCATGGTAAAGTGCAAATACTTCTACATGGTGTGGAATAGAGGAAGGTTTGATTTATGTTTAGCGTATATCAATTTAGGCATTTTTCCCATTCTTAAAAGACTGAGTAGTTATAAATAGTATTTTTTATCATGGTGATAGGGAAACAACATTTTATAGATAACAAACATATCCATATCATACAAGCACGTCTGTTCTAAATAGAAACTAATTGAATAATCAAGACGCAACAATTAATTTGATGGACAATGAAAAATTATTGAATATTGTGTTAGATATTGCTGAAATTATTGAACTGTTATTTTTGTACGGATAGTACGGAAGTTTTTTATGCAAGAAACCTAATTGAAGAAAGTGATTTCGGTGGTTAAAAATAACTGCTTAATTTAACTTTGTATAGAGGAGAGTATTTTTAATTGGTGCTATGGAATTTATAATCACGAGATCTGTACTGAAATTCTAATTATTTGCTTTCCTTATAGAGGTGTACTGTTATTGGATGTGATTGTCATAAAGCGTTTACAGATAGTCTATTGAATTTAAATCACTAATTATTTTTAACATTGGTTTGCGATATAACATTTATTTATGATTTTTCTTTTTAGATTCAAACATGAAAATGGAAGTAGAAGATAGATTTGATTTTACAATTAAAATATGCGTTTAATTTAATTGGAAAAATTAACAACTAAAATTTATTTACAAATGTTATTCTAAATAATTAAGCAATACTGACAAATGTGGTGTACAGACTTTACACAAATTAATTAAGATATCAAAATAAGTGATAACATGGTTATCAAAAATTAGTGGTAAAATAATTTGTTTATAAAAAAAAGTCTTTCGATTTATGAAAGACAAGTAGGCCTTCCTAAGCTAACGATTTTGGGATCCATGTTTCACTTATTGTTTCAAATCCATCATATTCATCCATATTCATTTATAGGAAAAGTATATTGCCTTTTCTTCATTCTAAAAGATTTAATTAATTTAAAACTTGAGATTTAGTAAACACAAGTCAGACTTGAATATTGATAAGTCTCTTCCATGTTACCCGAAAGAGGTGAGTAAACTTTTTTTTTTTAAACTTCTTTCCTTCTTTTGGCTCTCAGCTCTGTATTTTCTTGTCACTAGTATTTTCTGTGCTAAACATGATGTCTCTAATCTTGTTCTTTGCTCTCTAAAATCCATTTATCTATAAGTTATACTAGTGCAGCTTACTTTACAGAAAGGGGGAGGGAGAAAAATGAGTGATATAATCTTAAAGGAGAAAGAAATATAGAAAAAACTTATAGCCAAGAAAAGAATAGGTAATTTAATTAATTTACAAAAAATAATTAGCCAGTGGATACAACAGAGATACGTGCATGATAGAAAATCTCATCTTTTGAATGTTTTTTCACAGAGTTGCATTTACATGAATAGCAGTGTTGAATTAATTATTATTAACGAATTAAAGTTAATTAAAATTTAAAACGTTGAATAAAGATTCTTTTTAAACGGTTATTGTTATAAACGAGTATATGAACGAAATTCGTATGATTCGTATGAATACTCACAGTTTTGTGATATATTGGATTGTTCGGAAAGTCACTTCACTTTTACCCACCTGAATCAGTTTTTTTGCTAGAGAAAACCAAACGTTTTATGAGTATGAAATCATGCTACGTCCAGAAAGATGGTAAAAGGTATTGAACTAGAATTGACAAAATGCAATTCAATAAAATATTTATTCGATATATGTTTTTCATTTTCATATAAAACGAAATAACTTTTTGAACAACCCGATACAATAAGTAAATATAAAAATTATATTTTTACAAAATTATGCTCTAAAAAAATTAAATTTTAGTTGAAAGGAATCCTGAAGTGTTAGTTAAATTCTAAATGATTTTTAAAAAGTTATTATTGTTTCATTATTAATTAAAAACTGAAGTCATATAGTACTTTAATTTTTTAGAAAATTTTAGAAATAATACATACAGTTTCACTAAAATGAATATAATTTTCTTTTCCTATTCATAAAGTTTTGCTATTATACTTATTAATTGAAACATAATTTTAAATATAGTATATTAAAATATATATAAATATATAAATTATATATATTATATTATATTAATCTAATTATATTATATTAATATATTAATATAGTAAAATATATATATTATATTAATCTGTCTTATAAAAATCCTTACTTTAGGAATAAACTTCAATTGTCTAGCTTCTAATCCATGTATAATTCTCTTCTGTCGAGATAAATGCTGATTCAATGTAAAGTGAGTACCTTTAGAAATGCTATAAATAAGAAAATTTGTTACAAATTCAAATGGAAAAAGGACAATTTTTGAATAAAATATTTTAGAAAAATTCTCTAAAATACTTAATCCCATTAATTTTTTTAAAATTATCTTAAAATAAAGGAATGTACACTTTCTCACACTTACACATTAGTGAAAACGGTAAATAAAGGCAAAATAAATTGAGCAAATTGTTGCACGCAAGCAATTTGGCTTCTTGTTTGAATTGCACAAGGTCTAAAAAAGAAAATATAATATTTATTAATGTACCAAAAATATTCAAATATTAACTTAAGGAAATTTTATAATTTGATTTGTCTTATATTAAAAATATCCTTAAATATTTTCGAATGGTGAGGAAAATTTTCCTAAAATTAAATTTCAGAATTCTATGGAAAATTTTGATACACAACAAAAAGTAAAACCTATTCTACGTATTGAAAGATATTCTTTTCGTCACTTCTTTTTTGTAATATCTATAAAAGATTTTATGGTTTATTTTAATTATACTTTTTGAATTACAATTAAAATTAAGTTGAAATATGACATTAAATTATATATATGAACAAAATTATGTTGGAGTTTTTCTCTCTCCTCTGACTAAGAAAAAATACCTTCAAATTAATCAAATTTCAATTAGTCTTAGGAAAAATTTCTAGATATTAAATATGCATTATTTAATGAAACCAGCTTATTTTCAAATCTACAATTGATTAGAAAATTTTGATATTGAAATCACTATACTTAATATTAACACATATATAAGTTATTGATTTCAATTTTATCAAAATTTGCTGACGAATACCTTTTAATCCTAATGTAACGAATTGCATCATTTGGCTTACATCTTAAGCAATACACTAAATAGCATGCTATGAGGACTCCTGTTCTGCCTAATCCGGCGTGGCAGTGTACAGCAACCTAGAACATTTTCAAAATATAAATATTTAATGAATGTATTCTATGTTGAGGTTAATTTAACAATCTAACTTTCACTGCAATACCAATAATAGAAAATAATTTCACTTTTTAATTTTAGATTATAACTTAACTATTTAAAAAAAAAACTATGAATAAATGCTTTTTTTAGTTTGAAATTTAGCTGCATGATAGGAAACTTATTTTAAATACGATTAATAAAACGAGACATTTTTAAATGTACATTTTATTTTTATGATGATTTTTTAAATTTTAAAGTTAAGAAGTTTAAATTTTGATTGAAAAATCTTATTTAATGTTTTTGTTTAATAACACATATAACCTTAAGTTTGTTATTTTACGGAGCTAAGTATTTAAGTTATAATAGATAAATAGAGAATAAAGTATTTCTCTTGAATAATATTTATCAGAGAAAAAATGGACTGTTATAAATTGTTCTAAACATTTTCTTTAATAAACGATTCTAACAACCGTTTTATGTAATAAAAATAACATGGGTTGGCTCTTATTTGCTATGGATTTTAATAGTAAAAATTAATTTAGTAGTTTTTCAAATTTAATATTTTTAAAATGTCATTAAATAAAATATAAAACACACATATATTTCATAAAATTCCTCAATTAGTAATCAATTTTAAATGAACTTACCTTGCCTTCACTGAGAGCAAAAGCCATGACTTTAACCATATCTAAAATATTAGTTTCAGATGCAATACCATAATCTTTCCTGTTAGAAGTAACAATGACATAATTATTTACTTTGGTAACTTAATGATGTTAAATAGTAATGAAGTTTTCAGTATATTCCTACTCGATTAATTCGTCTTAATATACAATTCATTCGCTTCGATTCAATATACAATTATTTTAGATTAAAATCCTTCAAAATTAAGTTTTAAAATATCGGTTGAGTGCAAAAGCTCTTCTGTTTTTTATAGAATCTGTGAGTAGATGAACACAAGAGATATATATCCTAAGATTGTAATCATTAATTTTTCGGTTTATGAAGTCTAGACATTTTTCTGATAAAATATGACTTTCATATGAATAAGAGTCCTGTTTATTAGCAAGACTTGATTGATAATTTTCATAGGATTAAAACCAAAACAATTTCGGGCTAAAGAGTTGACTGTGCATGAAACAAGTAATTGTTCAAATCATGAGGCATCCAGTCAGAAGAATGAACTTTTACAATACTATAATTTCTGGACGAGTGATTGCTGCTGCATAATAGTTAAGGTTGCTAAGTAACTTCATGAATATGGCAAATTATAATCTGTTTTATATAATACTATAGGAAGAGGCATTAATGGCTTGATTTGGAATCAGGTCTTCCAATATCCAATCTAGATAGAGAATATCCAATCTATATGTACCCTAATGCAATTCATTACATGTTTTGCTTTATCATTGGGATTTGTTTTCTTACTCTCGAGCTTTGACTCATTCTATATTTTATTTGAATGCAGATATATTATATTTCTTTTCTATTTAATAATGATATAATCAAGGGAAAATGTAGAGTGTTTAATACAAAATGTCTTAATTCGAAATAGTTGTACTGAATACAATAGCACACTATTAATTTTGTTATCTCGAAGATAGAAGATTGATTATGGAAATTTTAATTTTCATCATATCCTATTAATATTGTTTGTAACTTATTTTTTATTTCAATTTTGTTGCAAAAGCTCAAAACTGATAAGGTGTAAAAATGCAAACCCATGGCCTTCTTAAAAATCTAAAATTATTCCCTTGGATTTTTTCCTGTAAGGATATGATTAGGCTCCCCTAAAGTGACTATTCTGAAGCATGTTACAAATGTAGACAGTTATACCGTAGATTTTAAGGGATACTTTGAGAAAATCCAGTATCTATAAGACATTCTCCATGCTACTTATGGGTCATATGTAGAAATATAATGCGAGTGAATAAATAAAATTTCGTTACTTTGTGTCTTCAATTGCTGTAAAAATATGTATCAAACAGACATAATATTACTAGTACTTCAAATAAGGATGTATCGTTTTAGCATTCTGTGCACGTTGGGGTTTACTCTGATGTTTATTAAATAAAATATTTAATTATAGAGATTTTAACATAAAAGAGAGTGGCACATCTCAAAGTATAAGAAATTGACTTTAAAATATTAAAACAATGTTTTAATCTGCATGAAACATTTCTTTTTAAAATTAATTTTAGCTACCAAAAAAAAAAAAAAATTATAAAAGTTTTTACTTTACAGAAGCAAAGACAGATTTTAAAAGGTATTGTTAGAATATGTATTATAAAAACTTTAATTATAGCTTGTAAAGTCATACATGGAGCATTAACTGTCGTGATGAATTCAAAAGATTTTTCTAATTGATAGTTTCTAATAACTATAGATTTCTTATTTAATTAATATTTTTGTTTTAATAATGATTGAAAATTAATTGTATCAAACAATGGCTTTTTCTATTTTATATCATTAATTTACTCTGATTGTGATGCATAATGGCGTTATACAAAAATTAGAATGAAAATTTTGTATAATTAATTTGTATTGTATGTCATGCAATATTGTGTTACACAGCTTTATACAAATATTATATAATATAATTTACATTGATATGGATAAATACTATACATATCAATGTCTCGGTTTGGATTATGGATGCACTCTTCCTCCATGTTTTTGAAGTTTCTCAATTCATGTTTTCTTAATTGAGACGCATACCTTTTTATTTTTTCTTTGAAAGTTTTAATCGCACTCATCATGTCTGTTAAACATTAATTCTTTCCTTGTAGATTTAGGTTTAAGTCGTTAAGTTTTGCAGTGATATCGCAAAGAAAAGCTAGTTTCATGAGCCATTTCCCATCTTCCAATTCAGTAATGTGCTCTCCTTTTATTTGAAGAAAATTTCTTATTTCTGGTAACAGAATACGAAATCTTTTTAAAAAAGCACCACGATTTAGCAACCTTACGTCTGTGTCCAATAAGAGATCTCCGTACTCTGATTCAGTTTCTTCCAAAAGCGCTCGAAATTGTCGTCTCTGAAGACTTCTTGAACGAATTGAATTGACGGTTTTAAAAGCAACTTGCATTATATTATTAGATTTTAGTGTTTTTGAACACAATACCTGTTGATGGATAATGCAATGATAGCTGGTAAAACTGGGAATTTCCTCATCATTATTGAATAAGGCAATAAAACCAGTTCGATTCCCGACCATTGCTGGAGCTCCATCTGTTGTAATAGAAATCAATTTATATATTGGAAATCCTGTCTTATCAATAAAGTTTTTAAATGAATTGTAGATATCTTGTCCCCTCGTTTGTCCTTTTAATGAAATTATAGTTAATAATTCTTCATTTGAAGTTATATCTTCGAAAACCATTCTCACAAAAAGGCATAACTGTGCAATGTCACTAATATATGTGAATTCATCAAATTGAAGTGATAGGAACTTACAAGCTTTTAAATCGTCATTTAATAAATTTTCACAATTATTATTCATTGCTTCAGTCCATCACATCACAGTGTTACGCGACAAAGAAATATTATTTATTGACGATGTTATTTCAGATTTGTTTTTAAAATCGTGGAAAAGCACTTCTCCCGCTTTAATGAGAGCTTCTTTTATCAATTCTCCATCTTCGAATGTTTTTTTTCACTTTATCAAAACTTTTGTAATTTTAAACGGCGCCAATGTTACTGCTTTAGCATTGGTGCCAGGTTTCGTAAATACTGATTGCTGTAAATGCAAATTCGACTTTAATTCATGCACTTTAACTTTTCGAAGTTCACTGCCGATTGGAAAGTCTGTAGCGTATTTTAAATGCATGATTTTAAAATGTCTTTTGACGTTTGCTTTTTTTGGTAATGCCACACTTGAGTTACATATGAGACAAACAAATTTCTCCTTCACCGTAACGAAAAAGAAATCATCTTCCCACTCATTGTGATAATTTTATATTTTACTTCTCTTAGCACTGGTGCTTGGCTGAGTCATTTTGGACGGGTTGTTGAAAAAGAAATCCAACAGTTTCGTATCAACAGTTTCGAACAACAGTTCGAACATTCAACAGTTTTGAAACAAATTCGTATCAGTGCGGTAGGAAGCGAGCGACCTGTCACGTAAGACGATTAACTTAGAAGTGAAACTAAACGGCCAGAAGTGACGGGTAGGCTAGACGACTCGGCGCGTCGCTATCATGCGTCGGCTACTGGATATAATCTAAGCATCCCACTTTGTCAAATTGTTTCGATTTAATTCCACTGTAAAACGAAAAATTCAGTGCCTTACTTTTCACAGTTTGTTTTAAGTTTTAAAGCAAAAACTGTAGTAAATTTTTATTTTAAATAATTTATTAACTCTATGACATAAGTCATAAGTTAAATTGTTAATATCCGTGACCACTATCGGGATGGTCACGCGGACTACCTAAAATGTCTTCGTGGTCGACCAGTCGACCGCGGTCGACGTCTTGGCTATCCCTGCCCTATATCAATGAAAATGACACCTAATGGACACTTTCTAAATATTTTATAATCGCTTGAGAGCAGTTCGTGTACAGTTTATGCACCGAATTTGGAAGCAAGCCGATTTTTATTTCAGCTGCAAAAAGCCCTTTGAAGGGAAAGTATAATCTTCCGATTTAGTTAATGCTTTTAAGCTTTATTTAAATTTTTCAATTTAAATTATTTCCATGAAAAAGTTTAGTAACTAACCCAATTTTTAAAAACACTATAAAACATTAAATTAGCAATAAATAATTTCAACATGCAATTAGCAATATAAATCAATTATAAAATCTTATAAAAATATAGCAGTGCAATAATAGAAAAAGAAATAGTGATGTGCAGAAAGCTATAAATTATAAAACGTCTGGGGGGAATCTTGTGAATAATAAAATATTTCTCTTAATTATTATTCAGTTTAATATAAACGTTTTCTGTAAAGTTAGGTTTCGAAATTGTACTTTTTAAAATGACATAAGATATTTAGATAAAAAAATAAAATAGCTTTGTTACAATGAAGAGTTCTCTTATTAGTTTTATTCTTAGAGGTTGATTAAAAATTTATTATTTATGTGTTTATCTTTTCTTCTGATTTAAGAGCCAAATAATATTAAGACTATTTAACGTGATTTCTGAAAGATATTTCATTCTAACTCCCCAGAAAACATTAATGAGTTTGGAAGAAAATACCAAACTTTCATCGAGTAAAAAAAAAAAAAAAAAAAATTCTTTATTATTGCTTGGTATTCAAGGTAAATATTTAATTAGAAGACATTAGTTAAAAATAAAATTTTTGAATTCATTACATCAGATAAAGATGATGTTGTCAGGTAAAGACTTTATCTGATGACATCGATACTGAAGTATTTTACCTTAGGTAAGGCTACAAACTTTTATTTCTTATATAGGTAATATTTCTTAAATATCAAACTATTAATGTTTAGTTAAAATTTTATTGTAATTTTGGACAATATTATTGAACCCATTTGGGTGTCTGAGGAACTTTTACGATAATCGTATCTGTAACGATGTATCTGTATCGTAAAAAAAAAAAATGCTGCTTATACATGTTTTACTGTCAAGAAATTTCATATGGAGAGTTTTCTAATTCATTACTTGTTATTGTAACTTTGTTATTCACTTTTGCTGATTCATGCATATTTAGAAACCATTTTCAAAAAGAAAAAAAAAAATACAAATAATGCGCAATATCAAAAAATTATCGTGAATTCATATGCTAAGTTCTCAAAATTAAGTGCATGCTTTTTAAAATAAATTTATGTAGAAACATTAGTTACCTAATTTGTAGCTTGAAACTGCTATTTCAGGTAGATTTGAACATTCTTTAAACGTTATAAATTTGAGTTCTTAGTAGATAAATGAATATTAATTTTAAATGTTAAGTTTATAAAAGCTAAATGAGCTAAGCTGAAAATACGTTAAGAAGAAGAAATCAAATAAATACTTTTATTAATATTATGAAAAAAGATGACGGGGGAATTTTCCATGAATGAATCTCCAAACATTATGTGGAAAATATAATTCTTTGTATTTTTCACACTATTATATGCTTTAGATACAGTTAATAAAAATTGGTTGGGAGTCAATTCATATACCACAAAAGGTGAGTAAGAAAAGCTTAGCTTCATGCTTAAATGCTTTTTAAAGCCTTTATTTTATTTTGCTAGAAACTAAACGAAATATAAAGTTAAAATATTAGTTTGGGGAAAAAGAAATCCATTATTTTTACGTGAACTTTATGTAACTTCTTTTGGATTCACTTTGTAAAAAGGTTTAAAACAGCTTTCATGTAGATTTTTAGGTCTTGCGCCTTACGACTGCTGACATGCGATTTACTTCGATCATTTTTGATATTTTATAGACATTTTCGACGATGTTGTATCCACATGCGAGGTGCATCTCTAACATCAAAAATACCCGAACGGAATCGACGAAACAAAAATTGTACGTAACTGGTTGTTACAGTCTTATATAGGACGATCAACACCTTTCACAATTTTAGCCAACCGGCTATCTTTTTCGCCGTTACAAGAGAAAAACGAAAATGTATCGAATTTTCTGTTTGTTGTCTTCCATTTTTAAAACCTTGTACTCGTAACTGAATTAATCAAACAAAAAACCGCAAGAGGATATTTTAGTGTCAAATGTCACCTTTCCAACGAGCATAAATCTGAAATTGTTTGATAGATACCCCACGAGATATCGATCACTACAGACGTCTACCGAAAAAATAATGGATCACTTTTTCCCCAAACTAATATTTTTTCGACAAATCTGCTGCAATGCTGGGCATTAAAATTGAAACACAAGAGAGAAATAATCTTACGAACATTAAAGTCCTATGAAAAGAAGAAGAGGATACAATATATAAATGATTAGAATTATAGAGCACTTGGATTTTGTAGGATAGACAAAAAACGACATCTGAATCACCGCATAAAAAATTGTGCTGTGGATTTTTTATTCTATAATTCTTTTGCAAAGTCAGAGTTTACACAAAATAACGTTTTATGCCTCAAATAAGAAATACCGATTACAGCAAGTTACGGAATTTGATAATGGGAGGATCGTTGCCTACCAAGAATGCGAATTATCATTCCATGATATTGTCCCTCACACTGGTCGAAATCCATCCTGTGTCATGCGAATATGGAATAATTGGATTGTTAAGGGTCATTTAACAACATTCAGAATCTCAATGCCCTCCCATGACTAACTCCTTAGAGAATAGGCATATTGGGAAGCTGGCTGTGCAAAAATGTATCTACAACCAAATAACGAAACATTATTCAGGAAATGGGCTTATTTACAGCAGGTCCAGTACCTCCTCATACAATCTGACGATACTTTGACATAGTGTCGTAGACAGACTATTGGCCTGTGGGTGTTGTAAGGTATTTTAATATCAGTCATATAAATTGCTTTCTGGTAGGAATTTTTATGGATAAAGAGTTGAATTCAATTATTTCTGAATATTATATTCTGAATAAGAGTCGCAAAGAAGAAAATCCAGAAAACTTTATCAAATTTAATCATTTTGCCTTCATGTTATACTGTTTACGCACAATGATTTTTTTTTTTGAAGTTTGCTTTCCAGTATGGAAAGACAATTTCAATGGCAAGCACTATATGTCCATATTTAGTTTAATTATTATTCAATTTTCTTAATATATGTAATAATAAAATTTTTAAATTTCTCTTTACTTCATTCCGTATTTCGTGATTGTTGATAAATCTAAATCTAAATTAAAAAAAGAACTAAATCAGTGAAATAAAAATTAAAACCTTTTAGTTATTCCTTCTAAAAGTTACTTTGTTTTAAGACCAGTAGCATTTATTAAACTATTTTATTATACATATTTTTTTATTTACATTAAGGAAAGATGCTTGAATTATGAAATTTCTCTTTTTATATCAAATATATCACAGAAATAAATTTAAGATGATAGATGTGATACAAAATTCAAAGCTCAACAGTATGAAAATTAATTTGGAAAAATTTATCTGGAAGAAGCAATGTTTTTGTAATTCACATCACAAATTGATTGTAAAGTAAATGCTAAGAACATACACTGTCTACCAATAAGTATTTGGACACCTGTGATAGAAAAGAAAAACTAACTTTATTCAAAATCAATAGCTGGTAGAGCCCCCACGAGATTCAATTACAGCGTGAACCCTCCGGGGCATACTTTCCTTAAATCCTTGTATTACAGCTAGTGGTATTCTCTTCCACTCGGCTTGGAGTAGACACACACGTTTCTTCACCGATTTTGGACGGGTAGTGCACCCCTTAATTCGGCGATCCAACTTATCCCAGAGGTTCTCGATAGGGTTTAAGTCTATGCTCTGAGCAGGCCAGTTCATTCAATGAACTCCATTGGCATCACAATAAACCTTGGTTAACCTTGAAACATGACAGCTGGCATTGTCGTCCTGAAAGTAACAGAGGTCCAACCAGTAAAACTGCCACAACGTAGGAAGCACATTGCCATCCAAAATGGTGCAGTAGGCATCGGCGTTGAGTTTACCATGAATGAGGATCAAGGGTCCTAGTCCCTACCAAGAGAAACACCCCCAGACCATAATTCTACCTCCACTGAACTTGACTGTTGGCACAATGCATTCTGGAAAGAGACGTTCTCCAGGTAGACGCCAGATCCAGACCCTGCCATCCGAACGGTAAAGGATAAACCTTAATTCGTCGCGCCAAAGAACCTTTTTCCACTGATCTATGGTCCGATTTCGATGTGCTTTGCCCCACATTAGCTGAGTAGCGCGGTTGGACTTCGTGATCTTGGGCTTATGGGCAGCAGCACGAACATGAAAACCAAGCAGATGTGCTTCTTTACAGATGGTATTCACTGAACAATACTCCCGGATGCCTGTTGAAACTCCTCGCGTATGAGGGCAATCGGTTGGGTGCGGTTCTTCCGAATTTCTCTGGACAGCACTCGTCAGTTTCGTTAATCTGCCGATTCGGGGCACATTCCGACAATCACCACTCACCTTCCACTTCTTAATTACATAGGCCACTGTCGATTTTGGGTACTTCAGATTGCTAGATATGTCCCTTAAGGATAGGCCACATTTGTGATACCCGATATACCTTTCTCGAAATCAGAGAGCTCCGAACTGCGTGGAATCTTGCATGCGACTAATGCCGATGCTGTTTCCTACACGATATATACCAGAGGAGGCCGTAACGTATCTCAGGACCGCTGATATCGTCATTTGCATAGGTGTCCAAATACTTATTAGTAGACAGTGTATAAAACGGCGTTTTTTTTGTACACAAATAATGTGGAAATTTTAACTCACGTGTAGATTACGTAATTCTCTGGATCAATTAAATGAATTAATAATTTTGAAATTATAGGGTGTAATAACAATGATTGAAATAAAAGTGACATGCTTGAAATGAAAGATATTTATCAAACTTTACATTATATGTCTAGTTTTATATAAAAAATATTGTTATTTAAAAGGAAGGAATAGTTTTCAAATTAACATATATTAAAAAAAATTGAATAAAATGAAATTTTTTAATTTAATAAACAAATAGTTTAAGAGGATGCATGGGGGAAAAAATCAGAGAAAATCAAATGCACCAAAAAGTATAATTCTAAAAACATTATTCTTTAAACATTACCTTAAAACTAATTAAAATTAGATTATATTAAGTTATGAATATATAGATCAAATTAAAATATATGTATTTTTATAAAAGTTGAAATTTTGCATGTATGCATTTTAATTTTAAGTAACTAAAAAGCATTGCAATCTCATAAGCTAACCCCAAATATGGAGAGAGTGCATCTGTATGTTATAAATGCATATAATTTTAGTTGCCATTTTATTTTACTTTGATTTTGAACTATGACAAGAGTCTGTTCTTCTTGTTTATTTTATATATTACTCATTTTCACAATCCTGTGTAACAGGGGTAGGCAAAATTTTGTGTCATGAGCTATTTTAAACTTCTTTGTCACCTGTGACGATTGCAGGAAAACACATATATTTTTAGATATGTGGATTATAAAAGCTAACATCAGCTATCACCTCAAAATGTCTAAGCGGTCTACCAGTTGATGGTAGTTCCTTTAATTCCCATCCCTGCTGTGCAGTATTCTAATTTTTAAAAAAGTTTTGCAGCCATGTTCTTTTTTTGGTGCTTTGATTTTTATCTTCAATAAATAATTGTAAATTAATATATCTCATAAAATATGTGCTTTTAAACAATAGTTTTATAATCGAGATTATACACATTTTTGTGTGTGTGTGTGTGTTAGCCTCTGCCATTACTTTTAAATATATCCTTTTTTTTATCATAAATTTTTTGTAAATTAATGCCACCAATTGATTTTGATATTTTTAAAGGGAAGCATTTTCGTATTATGTTTGCTTTCTGTTCATGAAATTTATATGTATATTTTAAAAAATACGTCTATATTTTTTGAAAAAACTAATTGCTGCGATTAATTCATTCTATTTATGAGTCTAAAATTACCCAAATAAAAATATTTAAGATAGTCCATGATTAGAGAATATTTTATTTTCAAAGAATAGTTGAATAATTCTTTATTTATTGACAAATTAAAAATGTTACCTAGCATGAAACAATTCTAATTAAGCGTTTTCAATTAAAAAAAAGTTATCGTATACACAGCAAATGAGTCACAGACATAACAATACTTTAATGAGTAGTCAATTACTAATTTGTTGCTCGTCAAGCTTATTTGAATAATCTTGGAATTCAATTCAAGATGGTTAAAACATTTGAAATATTTATTCGAGTGCAGTATTTGTTGAATGACATTCCGTGAAACAGCAAGCCAAATTTTGAAATGAATTCTCAGATCCATCGTATTATTTGAGTATATGTAATATAAATATAATTGTAGGTTTTTTTATAAATGATTTATTCTCTTTTGATTTATTTTACATAAACATTTTTTTATGTTATCATTTTCATTACCCGAAAAAAATTTTGGATTCATGACAGTTCCTGTTATGAGAGTTAATTTTTATAGTAATATGCATAATAGTTGCATAGTAATGTTTTCAAGTATTTATGCTATAGAAATTTTTCACATGTAAAATATAATTATAATCTCAGATATTTAGATTAAGTTCGACTAGTTTGCAAAAGTATCCAGTTCCATTGAAATTTTTCACGTAGTACATAATATATTTTGCAGGAAATAATTAAGAAATCTATGTTAATATTTTCCAAGTTTTGCGATTGTCTATAAATTTACTTATTGATAAAAATGTATTGAATATTTGTAGTCTAAATATAGTTTGTCAATTTTTTTATATTTTCTAAATAGAAACAAGCCTTCGAAGGAAATTTGGAAAAGAAGAAATATATAGGAAAAATGAGTCTTTCCTTATTTTAAGAAGAACCATTTAATTTTTAATGAAACAGTTATTGAGAGCATTTGCAAATATTTATAAACAAACGTGATAAATATTCAATGAAAGTGTGTTTTTTTTATTTTTAATTTTTACTTGTGCATAGGAAGGCAAATATAAAATGTAGTTCTACTCACCACCTGAAGTTATAGAAGAAAACTGCAAAAAAATATATAAAAGTTAAAAAAGCCCTGAAAAATATTTTAATGTAATAGAATCGAATATATTTTAAATAATGAATGAGTTTTCACATTATAAATTTTCCAAAGTATTGTTTTTTCTTTATTTTTTTTGCAAATGTATGATTTTGAAACATTGCATACATTTTCAAGAAAATCAAAAATATTTATTAAGTAGCATTTTAAACTTACTGTCATTGTCCATAAATAGCTGTGGATTATAGGAAAACCCTGAAGAGTCCAATGGATTGCCACAGTGAGGGTGTTCTCCAGGCATTTGTAGATTGATGATGGAAGAAATGCCTTTGCTATAGAAGAGGCATTTGATAGAGTTAAATCACAAGAAATATTTAGATATTTAAGAGTTGCAAGGATAAATCTTAAGAGGCATAGATTTTTTCATAAAGAGTTGAATTACTTTTAATATTTTAAAAGAAAAATTTAAAAAAAATAGAGACAAATTTTAGATGGACCATAGATTTCTTCACTAAAATGCATTTGTATGATTATGCTCTTAAAATGGTATGCGTGAAAAAAATCAATTAATCTCAATAAATTTATCTAGATTAATAGAATGTACTGCAGAAAGTTTTTAAAATTTAACTTAGTAAAATTAACGAATATTTTTTTTATCTCTCTCTCTATATATATAAACCTAGTAACGAGCTGGGTCTCCTCTGGCCTTGATAGCGGCTCTGCCACACAACGAGACATAGATTCAACAAATTTCTGTAAACGTTCCTCAGTAATGGCTGGACAAATATTGGCTGAAGTTGTCCATAATTCAGTAAGGTTCGCTGATAATGCGTGATGGCCTTTCACACCCAATTCTAAAACATCCCAAAGATGCTTCATAAGGTTTAAGTATGGGCTTCTAGGAGACAAATTTATGGAAAAAGGCAGAGAGGAATGCCTTTCTCTCCAATCACCAGTAACCCACCGAGATTTGTGCGAGGTACAATTGTCTTGCTGGAAAACTCCTTTACCGTACGGATAACAGAACAGGATAAACGAATGGAAGTGATCACTCGGAAACATTATGTACTGGATTGCATTAAGAGAAGTCAGTACACACACGAAAAATTCCAAATAGTGCCACGAAAAAACACCACAGACAAATGACTGAGCCACTATTCCCTTGAATAATTCCAGCTTGGTGCATGATCCATGGTTTCATGAGCCTGACATCATATTCTCAGCTTTTTTCCAGCATTAAGTAGTCGGAATCGAGACTCATTACTCCATGATCTCGTTTGAAATCATATATAATCAAGCCTTTGTGCTCTTTTACCCAGGAAAGACATGCAGCCAGCGCGATGGCCCGCATTGAGCAATGGTACTCTCGTAGGTCGACGGCTCCCGAAACTCGTACTGTGAAGCAAGCGCTGCACAGTCCGTTTACCTACTGTACAACTGGTACACTTTAGGAATAGAAGCCTCCGCTTCTGACACTATGCCTCGCCAACTCGATCCCCTAATGTACAACTCGTACAGTCATTCAACTGGGTGGTAATTTGATCCAAGGTTTGGCTTCACTGGTTACTTACAATAAGCCCGAAATGTTTCTCACCACGCACTGTCAAGTCTTTTTGTCCTTTGCAGTTTGCCTTTCACTAGTTTTTTGTTCACCATCCATGTATTCTGCTATACTCTTGACACTGCCGACCTTGAAATCCTTGCTGTGTGATGATTTCGGAAAGTAAATGGCCCATGCGTCGCACACCTACGATTTGTCAATAATGTCTAAATCAGGCAATTTACCCACACTGAAAATTCCAACGTCTAGTTAGGAACGAACACAGTAAGCGTTATATATGTAGTTGCCCCAGCACCCTCATTTGCGCATAAATGATGCTCAGCGCTACACAATTTGCATACCCCTTGTTATTCCTAATTCAATGTATTACTTTGAAAAAGTAATATATGGGGCAGAAAATTAGAAATAGAAAATTGACTATTAATTTTTTAGCTGTAAATCTGTTAATGGTTAAGAAGGAAATGTTCATATTTGCATGTTTTTTGTAATTATAATTGTTAAATTGCATCTGACATAATTGGAAATGCCAGACAATTTCAAATTTTGGAATTTATTAAGTTTAGTTTTTTTCACGTACAGACTCGCTTCTTGTATCTGTTTTCTCGATATATAATTTCATTTCTTTCTTTGGTGATATAAATTTTTACTATTTCATAAGTATTCCATAAATGTTTTCCATTAGATTTACAACTAAAAAGAGCGTTGGTTAGACCATTACAATGATTTTTTGAGGATTATTCCAGTGTCATGATAATTGATTTGTACATGAAAAAAAGCTCTCATATTTTGAAATACCCATTTGAAGTCATTTGAAATTTTTTGTAAAATGCCAAAACATGTTGACAAATTTACTGGTACATTTATAAATTTTATCCCATTTAAAAATCAAATATTTTTATTCATCTTATGTCATTCCTACTAAGGAACCACAATTGTTTTATTTGCTGATTTCAATTTTTCGTACCTGATTTCAATCATATCATGAGAATCTGAATCTTTTTGATACAGAGATAAATCTCCTTTTTTCATATGAGAAAAAACATCTAGATATTCTTCAAGAGAAGACAATTCAAGTTTAAGCTTAACTGAGTCTTGCTGCTAAATTATTTTGCCCCAGAAAAAATTTACAGACCATATTTGATTTTTTAATGAATTTTTAGATTTTCCTATTCATCTGTGTATATTGTCCAAAAAAGTTTTACACCTATCATTATTTTACTTGGGTAACAGACAAATTTTCTCTCAATTCCCTTTTTTAAGTTTGTTATGTACCAAAACTTGCTCAGCCTTCCCATGCCTTTTTAAAATGTTTGAAAGTATTGTGTATATTTAAATACAATCAATATCGTATTTGAATTATTTTAAATTAACTTAATTTATGAAATTTGAACTTTACATGTTATTTTTTTAAATTCTTTTAATTTTCTATTGCAATACTTTATTTTACGTTTTTGAACGAAAAATTTATGCATTCAGATATTTTCTACATGAATAAAGTAAATACTGTATATAATTAATATGTAAATTAAATCTTTATGTTTCACCAATCATTTTGGCTGGGAGAAGTATTTACATAAGAATATCTTTGAATATAAAGTTTTGTAATACTAAAATCTGAATCGATTTCCAATTACATTATTTTTAGACTTGTGTTACATGATTGTAGTAATATTTTGAACCTTTGGTAGAAATTTGAATCGTTTGTTTTGTCATAGTTATTATCCAACAAAAATATTTATATTAGATATAAACTTCGATTCCAGACTGCATTCCATTTAATTATATACACATAGAAGTAAAGTAAAATAATAAAGAACAATAAAGAAATAGTTGATTTTTAATGAAAATTAAAGACAGACATGAAAATTTGGGGATTTTATTTTGTAATTTTTTATTCTAAATAGATCAATAAGATTTAAAAAATAGAGACGAGTTTTAAAACTATTGTTATCTCACAGCATATTAAACTTAATAATTTTTCTATATTTATTACTTCTCTTTTACATTTTTTGAAAGCTATCAAGTTAATCAGTATCAAACATTTCTCAATCTAATCTGCCTAAAATAAGCTTAGGAATCAAAATACTTCTTGTTTGTACCGCATTTAAAATTTTACATGTTATATAAAACTTGTAAAAATTTAAACTTGTAATTGCTGAAGCAATCTAAGTAAATATGTTATTTATCAAAGTTATTTTAGCAGGAACTCCATTATCTGAAATTATGTATCTGTGTAGTTATGTGTACTCATAAGAAATAATTGAAATTAAATTATGTACTGTGAGTCACTGGTCATTGTTCAAATGAACAATAAACTGTACATTTATCAGAAAAGAGTTAAATCAAATGAGACCTATCATTTATATTATATTCTATTTCGTTGCCTATGTTTGACTTGGGATTTAATTCCATAAATTATTCAAATAAAATATTAGCACTGATTATGCAGTTGCTAATGTGTTTTGTCATCAGAAATGTCTAGTTAGGGCTTTAAATGAGTTACTTTCAATTATTAAGCAGTATATTTCTTTTCCCTCCAATTTTGAGTTATTTCTACGAATTTAACTGCAATTTCTATTTCGTATCTCTCTTAGAACATTTAGGCTATTTAAGTTTTGATCTGAAAAATTTTATGTTTTTATATACAGTATATACTCCCGCAAACATTTTTTCACTTTACATATGAATCATTTAAATGATAATCTGATTTCAATAATTGATTTTCACTGTAAAGATTTTTCAGTAAAAGAATTTCAGTTCTGTAAAGACCTTCTTAATCCAGTTTCAGAGTTAAGTATAAACTTTTCAGTAAAAGAGATTTAGTAGACTTTTAAAATTAATCATAATTTGGTTATAACTTATTATGATATTAAATTATTCTTTCATTTGATATTCTAACTTTACTATCGTTTGGTGCTTTCTAAAAACTCGATCTTAAAAAAAGGTTATTTTGAAAGAAAAATTTAAACTTGAATCTTAGTTTTAGGATTTCTTTTTGTGATGGTATTTCATCTCCTATTACGATAATTTAATAGTATGTTCTTATACAGTTTATTGTTTTATAATTTATTATTTTATTTTCGCACAGGTATGATTTTAAAGAAACGCACGCAATTTCAAAAATATTTGTCAATATAATTTTAAGTAAGTTAGTTTATCAATTATTTCAGGAAACAATACAATTTTCTTCATGTACTAAACAATTCAGAAAACATTAATTGATTGTATCTACGTCTTTCGTAATATTAATAATAAGTATAATCAAATTTTAAAATTATTATCAATTTTTAAATTTGTAAGTTTAGTTCATATATGTAAAATGTATGAATGCAAAGATTTCCGTGTTTTTCATTTAACTTGTTCAGAATGATTAAATAATTCAAATTTTGTGTTTCCATTAAAAATTATGTGATTTCTAATAACATGTTATCATTAAACTAGCAATATTTTATGCTTTATTCCATGATTATCCCTTCAGTTATCAATTTTATAGATTCACAGAGAGTTTAAAAAAATTAAACCTGATAGATTATTTTTGCCAGTGCTACAATCATTTTTCGATGAATAAGAAATTTCGATCTGAGTGAATACTTAAAAAATATAAATTTCTAGAAAAAATATTCTTCTTTCTCTGTTTTTCAAAAAATTGTTGAGTTAACTTATATCAGGAAAATAATTATGTTAAAAATTTAGTTAGCTGATTTCTTTTCGTAAAAACTTAGATTAAAATTTTTATGAGTAAGAGACAATTTTTCATTTAGTTAGTTACTAGGATTTAGTAAGTTTTTATTTTTCTATATAGAAGTTCTAAGTCACTGCTATAGTTATGACACTAATAGTTGTCAGACAATTCCTGACCATACATCAGGATGATGAAATATAAATAAACAATGGAATTATTCTGGTGTATTTCACAACAAAATATTTTTCATTGATTATGCTTTGCTAAAATTTATGAAAAAGATCTAAAAATTTAGAAAGAATGAAGGTTTCCAATTCAGCTTTTTTCATCCCATTCTAATCATTTGGAATTTTCTCCTATCTACATATCAATGCAATGAACAAATAATTTTTTGCATTTAACAAAGTATTATGAAATTTTGTACAATAAATTTAAAATTTGAATGAAACAACTTTATACAGTATAATAATGTATATATTACTTAAAATTATATATTATTGAATAATTGGAGAGAGGAAGATTGGAGAGAGAGCAACTTTTTTTTGTTAAAGAACTAACAAGATACTGTAGTAAATCCTTCTAATTATTGCCAAAAAATGTTTATTGTGTGAGTGTACACTAGTTATATATATGAAAATGCAAAAAGTTATGCAGGAAATTTAAAGATACTTATAATGTGCAACACATAAGAAGGTACAAAATAGAATGAAAAGAAATCACCAGAGAGAGATAATTATGATGTTTTAAAAATTAGCATATGTATACATTAAAAAAAATGAAAGGTGTAAGTTTGGTATAATAAAAGTACCTTTAATATGGGATATGATTCCCCACGAGAAGCAATACAGAACATGCAAGAATGTGTGATACTCTCAATTATGCGGTCTGTTAATTGTATAGGAAGTGCGAGTCATTGCTCTTCCAAAGTAGTTGAAAACAATGGCTAGGGTCTTAGGAAGGGGATTGAGAGCAGCTACACGTTGTCCTAGAGGGTCTCAATCATGTTCTATTGGATTAAGGTCCAGTGATCGAGCTGGCAACAGCTTGCACTCAGTTGTTTCTTGCTGAAAATAAGCATCCATGACGCCAGCTCTGTGTGGTCTCGCATTATCATCCTGTAGACCGAAAGCATCATCTGTTTCCCTGGCATAAGAGCACACATAAGCATTCTATAGGTGTGAACATTAACATTTCTATGAGAAAAGATTTGGAGATCTGTGTGTTCACTCAAAAAGATACCATCACAAACACAGATGTTTCCTAATCCGTATACATCTCTTTCACTGCTGTTTGATGGATGAAAACGAGTTCCACGTTCTCTGCAAATTAAAATGGGGCTACTATCACTTTCGAGGCTAAACCTGGACTCATTTGTAAAGAGAATAGTCCTCCATAAATCACACATCCCATCATGAACATGTTGATATGTCTATTGTAAGCATTCCCACCTATGGAGTGACGTGAGCGGGACACAAATGACTGATCACCTCGCATAAAGACCACGTTCGTGAAGCTTTCGACGAACGGTGGATCTGGATACCAATTTTCCGGAGTTTGCAGCGAGGGTGTATTTGAGTTCATCCAGAGTTGCTGTTCTGTTCCTTGGTGCACATAATCATAAATATCGGTCATCGGCACTCGTCTTTGGCTGAACTTATTGGATGACGAATCCGTGGTTAGAAGTTGTTGCCAAAGTCTATGAATCAGACAGACTCACATTCAGCCATCTAGCCACTTCTATCTGACTTTATCCTGTCTAGAGACTCGAAATAGCTCGCAAAGTAAATTGTTCTATCAAATGATGCCTGGATGCCATTGTTACAATTTCCCTGTACTATATTTCTAATCTCAGACCCGCAGTGACAATTGCCGCTTTTGAAAACTACATTTTCGTATAATGTCATATTGTTCAGCTCCTTTTACTTACCAACATTCAAATTTCATTGAGATTTACTTATTTTTGGGTAAGTTATCACTTTTTTTGTGATCTTCTCATAATTTTTGGTAACCACAGCATGTTAAATTTGTTATGATAATGCTTTAATATTAATATGTATATGTAAAAAAATTCCTATCTTTATCAAGGTGTAAATAAAGAAATAAAAAAATAAAATTCCGAATTCATATATAATACTGTATGTATAATGGAATTTTTACACGTATATGGAAGAGGAAGCATCCAAATAACTACAGACCTATATTTTGATCAGAACCTGATTTTAGAAAGGAACATTAATCAATACTTAATATTTCAAGACTTATGTTCAAATTAATATAGAATGTTCTTTAGACCAATAAGAATAATAAATTACCACAGAGAGAGAGAGAGAGAGAGAAACATAATTCTAGGTTATATGTTACTGATTATTGAAAAATTAATCCCAATATTGTCGAACTAAATGATTTATCCTTGATCTTCCAAGAAATAAATGTTGATTGAATCACTAATTCGTCCACTGTTACTTACACCCGCTGAAGAGTAGGTGTTTGCATTGAGAAAAAAATAGGATTCATTACTGAAGATCACATTTTACCACTTTGATAAAATTTAATTTTCTGAAATCAATACCTATTTGGGCAACAAGTTCATTGGTTAGTTGATTTGTCACTTCTTGCCCAAAAATGTTAATTTAACGGGACTTAAAGTGGATTCTGAATCGCTATAAATATCTACACCTAGAGTGGAGGATCGAATCCATGAACTGTTGAATGAAAATGCAGAGAGTTGGTCAAAGAACGAAATGCAGATTTTAGTACATTCGCTTATATAAAGCCTATTATTATAATAGTTTGGTCCTTACCCCACATATATCATTAACCATTTGACACATAAAATTTGCATCATCGTTTTGAAGTAATTTTACATATCGTTCAGTTGTTTTCATGAAATTCGATAAAAAATGTGAATTTTGTTAACATTTTAATTCCGGTATAGAATTCATTAAATCCAAAATCATATGAAAACCATCTTTTTGTACAATTAAATTTAGATATATGATCATCAATACGATATTTTTCAAATGTTTGTAATGCTGAATGATATCATTACACAAACATTTCATTATTTAAAAATCAAAATTATTTTTTAAATAATTATAATGTGGATGAATGTTAAATTTTGAATAAGAATTGCAGATTTAAAAATATAGATGATTAAGGACCAGAAGAAAATAAATATTCACAAGTATGTTTTTACTTTAATTCTAAAGAAATTGCTGCTTAGAAATCTTGCCGAATAATCACAATTTATAACCAAAACAATTTTAAAATGCAGAGGAAGACAATTTGCTCCATAAGGAAAGATTGTATTTCCAGATGAAAATCTACTCTTACAATTTTCCCAAAATTGATATTTATGAAAAACCAGAGTGGTTTTTCAATGCTCCCTAAACATTGCATATTTATCTAAGCAATTATTATCAATATTTTGTTTCATACCATACCTGCAAATAAATCATAATCACGATAATGAGGCAAAGCTTTTGAATCTTTTATGATTGCACTGATTCAATTGTTTTGTTCATATCTTACAGAATCAAATGTATTTTGCAATATCAAAATATTATTGTGACATGTACCCCCAATTAAAGAATTTTTTCCTCAAGTAGTGATTTATAAACCCAGAAGTATAAGTAAATGAGAGAGATTGGAATAAAATATTTTCTTGAATAAATAAATGAAAACTCAGAGCTACTTAATCAAATTGTTTTATATATTAGTAAGCGGATCCATGTAGATAAATTGTAATTCTCTATCGAATACTGAGAAATAATTGAAAAATATATAAAATGCAAGTTTAATGCAATTAACTTCTTAAATATATTAATTTTTATTTAATGGATAAGGTTTAACTAAGTGATAATTTTGTATGCACAATAAATTTGCTCTAACCTAATGTAAGACATGGAATTTTTCAATTTCAAACATTCTCCTATGTACAAATTTATACTTCATAAAAATTGTATGTGATAATAGATTGTCTAGAATTTTTTCACCACAAAATAAAAAATGGTTGTAATTTTTGACTTCAAGTCCAACAACACGCAATTAAGTTATTAAAATCTAATTTAGGAATCTGATCACGTTTTTAGTACAGCTAATTTAGTAAATCATTTCCATTCTTTCAAACAGTATATACAAAAATTCATTAAAGTGATCTTCAGCTTTAAATAAATATTTCACATTTTATAGAAAGTGAAAGTTTTATATTCTTTGATAAAAAAATTTTTATAGTGGTTTCAGTCGTTAATATGAAAATAAAAACTAATTGAAATGGCGCTAAACATATGTAATAAGAAAACAAGGATTTTATTTTATCAACAAAATTTACTTTTTACGGAATTATTATGAATGCTATGCTTTAATAGAAAATTTCAATTCAAAACACATTTTCTAATCAAGATAATTGTTGCATTCTTATAAATAGTGAAAACAATATTAAAGTAATATTAAAGAATACATCTTAAGCATTTCCTTTGGTCATAAGTACTATATTTGAAAAATGAGTTCTACATTCAAAATTTAAAAAGAACTACAAATTTTTGAATTTTTTAATCAATAGTTTTAGATTACTTATACTTTTATCGCTTGATTATAAGACTTTTTCAATTGAACTTTAATTTTTAATGGAATTCATGAATATAGAGAGTAAAAAATCTTAGGAATTTTAGACATACCATTTTAATTTTTAACGTTAATTGAAATCTTTATTCCAGATTTGATTACTTTGTGGGTAAGTTTGAACAGCCATTTGTTTAATCACTTTAGAGTAATTTAAAACTTCCTCATAATTCATTTTTGCAAACCTACAATGTTATTTATTGAATTAGTAATGTTATAAATAAATATAATTAACATTGTGTTTGGTGAATATTTATTTAAAACCTCATAAATATTTAGAAAATAATTTAACATTTATTAATAAAAAAATGTGCCTAATGTATATATACATAAAGCAGTAAATGCAATATAATAAAGAATCTTAAAAACACCTATTTTCACTTTAATTTCATTTTAACTTTTAATATACAGTATAATTAATAAACACAACTTTAACTTCTTAATTTAACTTTTAAGTTTTCTAATTACTTTTGGTAACTATGTTCTTTTGTATTTGATATATATATTTAATGTATTGCTTTGATTCTATTTACTTTAATTTTGATACATTTCCTTTAATACAGTCTTCGGGGGAATAGCACGAAGATTTTCAAACTTCAGTCCTTCGTGCTTGTCAGAAAAGAATGTTCTATTTGCATAGTTGATCATCTCTCTCCTGACGAAGACGTGGTCCCAATGCTTTTTTCCTGTTTGTAATATATAATTTTTTCTTGTTTTCGTCTTATTTGTATTGAATTGTGTAGTTTCTTATATATATATATATATATATATATATATATATATATATATATATATGTATGTATGTATGTATATAAATATATATATATATATATCAAATATTGTTTCATATGCGCAAATGTATCATTGCAAAGTTCTTTTAAATTTAAATATGGTGAACTTACTTGAGATGTTTTTAAATTTAAAAATAGTCGAATGATTTTATATTTCAAGAAAGTAATTCTTATTGTAAAATTAAAAGTAGAATTTCTCTATACAGCAGTTATCATATAATTAGGTATCAAAACTTGTATTTATAAAAGGTTCATTTATCAAGAATTATGTATTTTCTGCTTATACATAAATAAATTAAACACTAATACATAATATTTTACTTGGAATAAATTGTGTAATTACTATATTAATTATAAAATACTGAAATGAAAATTAAACCATATAATAATCAAGTAACAAAAATAAAGACTTACTCTTTAAACTGTTGGATGATATTGTATTTTTCTATATTTTCAGAATTTGGTCTTGCCATTGCTAAAATATCATTGGTTATCCTATTAAAAACAAAGAGGAAACATTAAAAATATAAAATAAAGAACTGATATTTCCTAAATATCTACAGATTTTTATGAATACTATCACTTTTTTAATACTAAAGTTGTTTTTAATATAATAGCTAGATATTTAAAATTAATTTCATATATTTGACTGGAAGAAATTATGATAGGAAGTAGAAAATTATTGACTAAATGATCACTATTTGCCTAAAATGATTTTAAAATTTTGTTGAAACTTTAAAATGTAAGAAGAAAATAATTTCAGAGTTATATTTTTAACCTAATACATGATTTCATTTAAAAAACTGCAATTTTCTAAAGAAATGAGATTATTAATAAAATTCATAAAATGACGTTGAAGCGTTTGGATCAGAAAAATTAGATTTTAGTAGGATCTTGATGATTTTGGTAGACAACCCATAATATTAAGTTTTGAATATTAAACTAAATGAAAAATTCCTCCTGGTAGTTCAGGAATAAAATTTTTTGTTACTTTTTGAAACATTGAAAGGTGATATATTTATCTGCTGATCAAACGGAACGAGAAATGCTAGGATTCGTACTGAAATTCAATTGCCTCAGAAATCATGAAGTTGTTGTAGTACCTTCATAAATTCCTCACAACTTGTTTAATTGACTAGAAAATCGTAAAAAGGAAAACTTATTCTATATTTGTATATGAAAATAAATATTTGTATATCATAAAGCAAATTATATATAAATTTGCTTTATGATATTTAATAAAGAGAAATTACTTTATTGTACATATTCACGTTAAAAGAATCTCACCAACATATAATTTTTGATATTTTTCATATACGCCGGGTGGGATGTTCCGTATATATAATGTATACCTTTGGCTACCGAGCATCTTTCTTGGCACACCATGTAATCATGCCATTTTTGGTAACCTTTTTCTTGTGGTTTTTCAGTGTGTCCAACGCTAACGCTCGAACGTTGTGAGAACATGCAGCAATAAACGCATTTTTTGTTACAAACGCTTTTTTTTTTAACCCAACTCCACACAGCAATCTTTTAATCATCCATGAATGTAAAAAAAAATATTTGAGCGCAACATGAAAAGAAAAAAAATTGAGACTAAGATCCCATTTGCTGATTGATTTGGAATTTGAAAAGTTTTATCAATAATGTATTAATTTTTTTATAAATTCTGCACACTTAGCTAAATATTGTCAAAAACTGAGAGACAAATTTTTGGTGCGGCTGGCCTTATGTTGATTCACAATGAATTCTTAGTTGCTCATACTGATAAATTTCCATGTCAAATATGTCAAATAAATTTTATCGACATATATTTTGCATTATTTGCAATGGAGAGTTTTCAATCATTCATATAAGTAAAAATAATTTGTTATCACCATCTAAAGTTATCTCAAAAGTAATATTAAAATATGAAGTAAACATTAACTTCAATTTTACCAGCAATTGAAGCAAAAACACTTTTTATAAAATTTTTAACTAAACATGTCTGAGAGTTCTTAATATGAATGATTAATTATGTAAGTAAATTATATAAGTTTTCAAATTTAAATCTCTTTTAACTCCTAAGATTCTTAATACTTATTAATGAGGTCGAAACTAACTTATTATTTGTTAAAATGAAAATAATAATTTTTCTGTTAAGTACAGTGAATATACAGAAAAATTTTTTGAGCACATTGAAACATTGTAATGTTCAGTAATTTTGTATTGTTAGATATAGTTGAAGGTGTAGTAATAAGACATCTTTCTATACAGTAGACAATTTAACACTACATGTAGTGTGTACAAATATATTGAATATTCAACTAGGATGCTAAGCATAAGCACAAACAAAGGCTTTTATAAGAATATTCAGGTGAGATTTTTCTTCAATGCAGAAACACAAAGATTAATTCTTTAATAAACATTATAATATAAATTCTTGAATAGAAATGTGTATTAAATTACATTTAAAGTGATGCAGAAAATAAATATAGATTTTTTTTTAAATAATATTAAAAAAAACACAAGTAAAGTGAAAACTATTATGAAATCATTATCATGGATTCTTTTGTGTGACTTTAGGATTCATCTTTTCTCATTGTTCAATTTCTTCGTTAAAGACTTCTGATAACTGTAAATATTTTGACTGAAAAGGGCTCAGAAAATTATAGATTTAATATTTTTACAATTTACTACTAGCTAAATTGAAATAAACGTTAATAATCTCGCACTAAAATGCTTAAGTTGTTTTAAAGTATATTCATTGATATTTAGAGCTTAATGTTTATTTTAAAATATTGATTTTAGTTTCTTTACATAAAATAAATCCTTTTAATATTCATTTTAACATTTTCTTTTCCAATTTTATTCATTAAATTATGGTTATCTAAATATGACTGCGAACGAACAACACGGAAAATGATGAAAGCAAATATGGATACTCAAAATATGATGATGTAGAGCCATTGAAAAACATGAATGCTTAGCCATCAAATTTCAATTTAAATCATCCGCAAATATTATTTTGACGATAAGTTAAATGTTTAATGTTTGCCTGTTATGGAAAAATAGTAAGATTAAAAATGTTTGATAATATTTTTCCTGTTATTAAAATGTAAATTATTTTTTAATAAAACATGTGCGTTTATGATAATATAGTTTTCTTAAATTTGAAACACATTATATCTTAAGAATGAGTCAAAATGGCAGAGATAAGCCTTTTCAACAATTCTATACCTTAAAACATCTATAAAGTAACATAATGACAGGAAATAATAATAAGAAATGAAGTAGCTAGCAATGTCCTCTAATATTTCCAAAATGTTCTCTTTTATCTGAAAGTACAAAGCATTTTGAAAAATTGCTTACTCTGTGACATAATACTTCAGCTGATCTTATTCCTGAAAACAAGTTTTTTTTCTTATAATTTTTTGACGGTTTTAAACGAGGAATATTTTTTCTGTAAATGTGAAAAGTTTATTTTGTAGACTTTACAGATGTTACACAGACATATATTGACAAAATAAACATTTACAATCGATAGCAATTCCTTAAAATGCTCCTTTGCTCCATTATATACCTACAAGCAGGATTCTTTGAAATTTGCGCGACCGAGAAATTAAAGCAACTGTTGATAAACTGTATGAATATATTCACTTTGTATATAAATATATAAAATATTTAGAGCATTCAATATAATATGCACTTCTAAAGCTATTTAAGATATTTATTGAATTAATAAAAAGTTTTTTAAAGAATTTGTCCCAATGTCTATATTGAATTAACTATGCCCAATGCATTTCTATTGGTACGTATGTGTTATATGTAAACCCAGATACATCCTATCTGCATTAAAATGGGTTGAGTGCATTAAGTAAAAAATATTTTACACAAACTGGATATTTTTTGAGCTATGGCAACATTTTATTATTTTCAAAGACGCGCAAGTCACATGTATCATAAGGAGATAAAAAAATTTATGGGATTTTTCTCTTAAAATTTATTTTTCATAATAAAATCAGAACCTGGATAGGCTTTATTTGTGTATTTTATATTAAATACTATAACCATTTTAATATAATTTGATGTTTTTCATAACATAGCCATATGTTAAATATAATAATCGCTCAAATAAATTTCCCAGTTGACGTCACACTATGGTATTAGAAATAATAGCTCTTTTCTACTTAAATATTTATAATAAAATGAATACTCAGAATACATTTAGAAGTGCATTTTATATTAAATAAACCCTAATATTTAAATAGGGATGTAAAAAAGATTTAAATGGGGATAAGATTTAAAAAGAGATATTTATTGAGATTTTTAATTTTCAAAGGTGCTCAATTTCAAAGTAACAAATATTATTAGACGATACAGAATGTATGTTATTTTTTTCTAAAATTAATTTTTTTACAATAAAATATATTCCTGGAATAGTTTTAGGATGCATTTCATATCAAATGCACCCAATTATTTTAATACAGACATGATATTTCTCAAGATAAAGCCAGAAGCTAAAATTTAATACTCACGTTAATGTCCAAGTCCACTTTCAAATTTGGAATAAAAGAAATAATGATGTTTTATCTAAAAAATTTTTGATCTAAGATATTATGAATTACCTTAATGCTGACTTATAATTTTTATGGTGTTAAAGAAGCTGTTTTTCAGGAATGGGATGAAATGATAAATAATTTATTTTGTATGTACGACAAAATAAATTATTTATCATAGAAGTATCAATGTGCATAAGTTTCATACTGATAATTTAAAACTTAAATAAAATAAACCATATTATTTTCTGTAAAATGAATATTGCTATTTTGTTTAAAAATTATATTAGTATGGGGAAAAAGTAATCCATTATTTTTTCGGTAGACGTCTGTAGTGATCGATATTTCGTGAGGTATCTATCAAACAATTTTAGATTTATGCTCGTTGGAAAGGTGATATTTGACACTAAAAGATCCTCTTGCGGTTTTTTGTTTGATTAATTCAGTTACGAGTACAAGGTTTTAAAAATGGAAGACAACAAACAGAAAATTCGATACATTTTCGTTTTTCTCTTGTAACGGCGTAAAAGATAGCTGGGTGGCTAAAATTGTGAAAGGTGTTTATCGTCCTATATAAGACTGTAACAACCAGTTACGTACAATTTTTGTTTCGTCGATTCCGTTCGGGTATTTTTGATGTTAGAGATGCACGTCGCACGTGGATACAGTATCATCGAAAATGGTCTATAAAATATCAAAAATGATCGAAGTTAACCGCATGTCAGCAGTCGTAGCGCGCAAGACCTAAAAATCTACATGAAAGCTGCTTTAAACCTTTTTACAAAGTGAATCCAAAAGAAGTTACATAAAGTTCACGTTAAAATAATGGATTTCTTTTTCCCCAAACTAATATATGTTATTTTAGAACTTTTTTAAAAAAAGATTCACTGACTTTGTTCAAAATAGTTTTAAAATAACATAAAAACCATCTATGAATAAATTAGTGGCCTCATCTCTTTTTTGTTTATTTTCTCTAATTTTTAATAAAAACTGATGGAGTTTTCTCAAACTTTTCTTCACGTCATAAAATATAATGGATTTTGGCTATATTCAACCATACATAATTCTTCGAAAGGTTCCTATAACTGACGTTTGAAATTTAGATTTCTGTAAGATTGTTTAATCTCTTGTAACATCTCTTGAAATAAAAGGAAAATAATTTTCTATCTCTGAGATCCAATCCATATGAGAAAAATTGCTTTTTCCTGATTTTCCAACTTAAGGACTATTTCTCAGTTTAATAGTTTGCTGCGCAATCATTGTCTAATTTCTAATTTCGCTTCCTATGCAGAAATTTTTTCATGTAAACTTGAGAATTATTTCATTGATTGTTTACTGATATTCAACATATTCACTATTTATTTTTTTCTTTTCTTGATTATTTTGTTTTACCAACTATCAGGAAACAAAGAATTACTTTTTTGGTATTTATTAAACCAACACAAGAAACTGTCACTCTATGATATCTACAGTTAAATGAAAATTTAAAAATAAATTAAACTATCTGACAATTTATTTCTTAAATCTTAAGTTATAACTAAAGTAAGATAACTGTTAAATGACAAATAATTTTCATAATAGCTGTACTTTAATATATATATAATATATTTAAATCAATCTTCATTTTTTTATATTGTATTTCTAATTAATCTTGCTGAATTTTCTGTAAAAAGGGACAGTGAAGAATATATTTTTTATGTTAGAACAAGACATTTAACATACAAAACCAAAGTTTGAATTTAATATTGTTTTCCAGTAAACTCTCAAAAAAATCAGATTTATCAATTTTAGGGAAAATTAACTTTATTGTAAGAATTTTATTTTTTATTGTTAAAATTTAATTAGAATTTGTTAAATTTATTTAAGACTGAGCATAGATGAAATCAATATAATTTATCAAGCTAAAGTATAACGTCAATCCCCTTATAAAATATGCAAGTATAGTATAGTTGTTAAGACTATCATTAAAAACAATTAATTGAAGCCTTTATATATGTAGGTAAATATATCACAAGAGAATTTCACGAATTTGTGAATGTAAATCTTCTTTATAATTTTTATGAAGAGTAAATTACATTATTATAGTTACATATTAAGTAAATCACATTATTTATAATTACATTATTATTCTTTCGTATGATTATATGAAATATAAAATAATGTAGTTAATTAAATTTAAAAAATCTTATCTTTAATATTTTCATAACTGTTATTTAAAAGATAAAGTTTTTCTTTAGTAAAATACTAAAAAAAAAGTGTTGGATGGAAAAAAGGAAAGGAGAGGAATTGGTTTGGTGCTTTACATTACATTTTATTTCTATTCACAAGGGCAATAGAAGGGAGAAATGAAAGATAAGAAGAGTTTCTGAAAGCCAAAGTTATTGAATGTTATACCAGAAAATCTCCAAAAAACTTATTGGATATATATTTAAGTAATCTAATAAGGAAATATTAAGCATAATAAATCCTTACAAATGATGAAATTTCCTTGTAGCAATATCTTAGCAATAATTTCCTGGTAGCTATATATTTGGATTTCTTGAAAGCCAATTTTGAAAAGAGAAAACGGCTAACATTTTTCCTTTTTTAAATCAGTGTTCAAATATTAAGTTAAATTTAATGAACAATAGATGTTCAGAAAAATATACGGCTGAATAATAACTTCTAATTCCTTTGAATTAATTTTTAGCTAGAATGCTGATGAGCAGATATTTATGTATTAATTTAAAATTAAGTTGTTTATGAAAAAAAAAACCTTTAAAAATAGTGTTTTTTTAAAAGTTTAACTATTTATTGCAATCTTTTAACTATTCTGGAAGATAATATGATGAAAATGGCAGATAAAAATATTATTTAATACCAGTATTTCTTTAAACTATTTGTATAACTATGTCATCGGATAAATGAGTAAGTTTGAAAGCAGAACGTGTGAAAGAATGGAAGAGCTTATACATATATATTATACGAACTTCATCGGAGTTTCATCCAAAATTTTAATTTTATAAAGTACGTAATATGTTTGTTTTTTATGATATCAAAATCTAACAATTTTTTTTTTAAGAAAAAGACATCTCATAGTATTTTAATTTCTATCAAAAACTTTTCAATAATCTAGTTACTTAACTTTAAGAACCTATATTAAAGAAAGACGAGATAAGGAAGTGAAATACTTATTTGAATGTGCAGACAATATTATTTTAGAGGAAATAATATTCTACAGAGTTTCTCTAGAAAATGTTGCCTCAAATTTAACAATGGTCATTTTTGGTGACAACCAGACCGGAGTACTTAATAATATGTCTGGAATACATGACTGTCTCGAATACAGCGGACTTGCAAGCGAGAAATAATATTGAAGTGTTTATATTATATTGATTGCAATATTCACATATCTGCATATATATGTTCTGATTATATATGCATCTTAACTATGAAGAAGATATTTATCAACATTCAGAATAATTGGATTTCTTGAAAACTAACTCCCCCAAGTTTATTTGTATAATAGATCTAACAAGACACTTTAAGCATGAAATTAAGTCTCTTAAAGTGATAATAAGAGCAATAAAATTTTTAATCTGACTGCAAAATAACTTAAATACACCATCTCATAAAATTTTGACACGTTATGAAGTTATTGTTTTTTTTATAATATATTTTTAAACATTATAAATATGATGATCAATAGGTTTATAACATCTCTAAATTTTTATTACATCTGATATCAGTGTATGGATAAAATACAGTTCCGTAAAATAACACTATCCTTTATATTATGCAACAACAACTCATCGGAAAGATATGTTTAGGATATCATTGATGATACGCTTAGAATATCAGTAGATTGATTCTTTTATGTAACATTCCACATTTTCCCATTGATGTCTTAGAGATTTTATTAGAATATTGATTGAATTACCAAGCTCTGAGTTTAATATTTTCTGAGAAATATTAGTTTATAATAACTCTAGAGCCTAGAATAAATAATCGGGCTGATAATCATCTTTTAAAGTTCGTAGAATAAGTTCCGTACTTTTTTTGAAGACTTAGTTATTTTTTTCTTCTTTAAACATGCTTTACTTAAAATTTAAAAATTTAAAAGCACTGTTAAACATGGGGAAACAAAATTTAATTTTATATTTATGTTAATTTAATTTTATATTAATATTATATATATATATATATATATATAATTAGTCTTCTTATAAGGATTTATAAGAGTGAAAAATTTGTAACGATTATTTAATGCACACGCACTTATTATAATGCAAATGATTTTATAACAGAAGATATAAATTTCAAATTTGGAAATTAAAAATTGTGGCTAATAGTTTTCTCTATGTTATGCTGTAAATAAATATAAGTTGATTATACACTATTAACTGTAAAATAATAACATAACATTTTCCAAATGAAAGTATCATTATTAGAAAATAGTTAGCTCAATATTGTACTCTGTCCTACTATATTGTACTCCTTCTTTGTACACTGTGATATACTTCAAGAATATAAACTATTTTTTAAAATTGCTGCGGCTGAAATTTAGCATTAAGAAACGTGAATAGTTTTGAATGTAAACATAAACAGAATTTTAAGTTAGACCAATAATGTGCTTTCATTTTCGCATAAGGCTGCCTTCCCAAACAGTTTATAAAACATGAAAAAATTCAATTACTTTGACTTATATATTTTATCAACACAATCAGACACTCGAAATTTAAATATTATATTATGTAACTTGCTTTCAGTTTGAAATTTTTTCAAAATTTCAGTTTGAAAGCAAGTTACATAATATAAAATAATACTTTTAACCGATCAGTAATACCCATGCTTTGGAAATATTTTTATTTTTTCGGAATTTATACATCAAATCTAAATAGCACTCATTCTTTGACATGGAAACTTCAAATATTAATAATTTGTTAATATTAATTGTCTGCGTATCGAATTTGATTTTATTTTAGATAAATATGTGAAATAACTTACTAATTATTATATTGAAATATGAATGCCTAATTTAAGTTATATTTTAAAATGCGTGCTTCATAAATATAAAACTATTGTACTATTTAATTTCAAATAAAATTTTATGCATCAGATGTATTGCAAATATAATTTTATGTTAGATTAATTTTCTAACATATTACTTTCGTATTTCACTATAAATTGGTGCAAAAGTTAGGCTATTTCAACTCACTATGAAAAAATTATTAATAGCTAGAAAATTTCCTGTTCATATTTAAGCATCAAGTTAATTGCTCGCATCTATAAATTTCCATATATTAAGTTCTTATTAATTAATTACATGCTTTTCCCAATATAATTTTATAAGCTGATGATACGATTTAAATCCTCCTCCAATAAAATTGATATATTTACTCACCAATGGGAGTAAACTCCATTGACAGCCATATCTTCTTTATGCCAAGTTGCACTGTCATATTTACACCGTTTTCCTCCACAAAAGACAGAGCACTGAAACTCACCAGGAGCTGTTCTACGGATCTTTTCAGAGATTTTTCCATACCTTAAAAATAAGGCTATATGAATACCAAATTTTTTAGTAGATTTCTACTATATCAAACTCGTTTGACTAAAGTTATAATTAATTAATAAGTGGACATTATCAGTAATATTTTTAAATTTTGAAAAGCACTCACTTGTAAATTAAAAAAGGCTTAATAATGTAGGAGGAAAATTACTGATAGATATTAATTAAAGATAATAATTTTACAGGATAAAGTCTATAGCTTTATATGTGCATACCTATCAATTTTCTTTGAAGGAATATAAAATGAAGCAAAAATCTAATGAAAAATTAATAACAAATCAATTTAAGTTGAAATAAAAAAACATGGAAAAATTGTTAAAATATGCTAATTCACTGAGGTAGGGGAATAACTTAGTATATCATGAATGGTAAATTGCTGAGCATATTAAAAATATTAGCAGAGTGCATTTAAATGAACATCTCATGTAAAGTAAACATTACGCGTTTATTTCAGTTGAAAGGACCAGAAATAGTTTCATTTTTGTGTATATTAAGTCAGAAAAATATGTTTTTTTTAAGTTTAAATAAATTATATTTGATTACTAGCATTTTAAGTTCACGGAACCGAAAGGGTGAAAATCGTGTATTAAAACAATGGTGCATTACAGTTAAATATTTTTTTTTGCCTGTTACTAGCAGCACTTCTGTGATTAAATTTAAAAATTATTTTAAGCTGAAAAACAAAATTTAGTTTTTAATTCGATCCCTACAGGATGTACATTATCCACTAATAAATATTTAAATACCTGTGATAAAAGAGATAAACATAATCTATTAATATTAAATAACTGATTGAGCCTCTACATGAGGCAGTTATTGCCTCAACTTTCCGGGGTAAGATTTCCACTAGTGTTATTCTCTCATTTAGCTTAGAGAAGATATATTAAGTTCTCTCACCATTTTTGTATAGTTTCTGAACCCTTAATTGGGTGATCCAACTCATACCAGAGGTATACAATACGATTAAGGTCTGAACTCTAGCAAATGAGTCCTTGTTGGTTCACCCCATTACCAGCAAACCAATCTATAAAGGTTTTCGCAACATGATAAGTTGAACTTTCATCCTTGAAGTATCAATAAGCCAACCTGTAAAATTGCCGCAGCGTAAGAAGCTCATTGTTATCTAGAATAGTGAAGTAGGAATCAGAATTGAGTCTACCATGAACTTGTATCAAGGATCCAAACCATACCACGAAAAATGTACCTAAGCTATATGTAATTCTACTTCCGACAAACTTTACAATAGGCACAATGCCTTTTGTCAAAAGTTGTTCTCCAGGCATAAGCAATACCTATGCTCTGCCATAAGATTGATAGTGCTTAAATCTTGATTCATCACTCCAGAGAACCTGTTTGTACTTATCTATGGTAAAGTTTGGATATGCCTCTCACACCATCTCAACCATGAACTGTGGTTGAATTTTGTAATCAAATAATTATGGATAGCCGCACGATCATAGAAACAAAGGAAACGTGTTTCCTTGTGGATGGTATTTATCGAAAGAACTGTTCAGGATGCTATTTTGTCGCTTGCAGTACGAAGACATCGGCTTGGAGCGTTCCCAAATTTTTTTGGACAACGCTTATCAGTCTCTATCTCTTAGTTTTGTGGGTCTATCTGGTTGAAGCCCATTCTGACAATCACCACTCCCATCCACTTCTTAATCGCAAAAGCCAATGTCAATTCTAGAATGCTTATCTCACAAGATATGCCCCTTTAAGGATCGGCCATTTTTATGATTTTTGACAGTTATGCCTTTCTCAAATTCAGACAGCTCTAAATTTCGTGGCATCTTTCAGGTGACTAAAGTCAATGCTGTTTTATACACGATATTTAAGTATAGAATGCTTAAACTAGACCAGACCATAGATATCTTCATTTGCATGGATACCTAAATATTTATTGATATATAGTATAATTATAATATTCAAAAATATGTTTTGAACATTATTTCTTAACAAGGATATTTCAAAAGTAATGATCAAGTTGGCAATGCTGCAAAATAAGCTATTGAATCAGAAAAATATCTTCGTCATTTACAATATACTCATGTGTGTTTTTTAAAAACTTTTCCAAAATTTTTATATTGATGCTACAGATTTTTGAAACAGAATCTGTAAAAGCCTCGGGTACCATGATAATAAAAGTTCAAACATTGTACATCAAACTTCTGGGAGGCAAAAGAAATTAAAAATGCATTGTGTAGTGTTTGAACTTGATACTATGAACCGAAGTGCTATTGTATCGTTGCACTATACTTTTTGAGAAGAATATACTATTGTTCAAGATGATCAAAAATCAGGAAAGCCAAAAATATTAAGGTATGATATTATTATAGAACTTATAAAGGATTCTTTGGAAGATGACTTATGAATGAAGTATGAAAAATTGCCGAAAGCTACAGGAATTTTTATCGAAATTAATAAAATGAAATTTGTCTGAAATTCTACTCAAAAAAGAAAGATTTTCTAGAGCAGGTTCTATATTACTTGAGTTTTAAGCAAAAACAACAATACCTAAATATTATATGAATTTTGAAACAGGGATTAAACATTGAAAACAATAGTTTCTGACACGTATAATTGTTATCAACGAAATAGAGACTAGAGATTTAGAACCAGACTTAAATTTTAAATCTAATCAAGAGTATCAATCCCCTTCTCTGATGAAAGCAATTATAAATGAAGAATATGATGATCCTTAACTTATATATATAGATCTGAGAGAAAAAATCATAAATGAGAGAGTTCTACATAGAAAAATGGATCGCAATTTTTTTTATTGCAAATGAATGCAAAGATATTTACACAAAAATTCACTCACATTATTTAATAGCACAATGCTTATTTTTGATTATATGCAAGTCACGTATGAAAAAGACTGTAATTAATTCGATGGTAAAATATAAGTGGGAAAAGTTGTTCATCAGCCATCAAAAATTGAAATTAGTAGGAATACGACTTCAACCTTTTACCTAATTGAAAGAAACTTTGCGTAATCATCGTATTCCTATCATAAAAAGAGATTACTTCAGCTGTACCTGAATCATCAGAGGACTCAACAAAAAATGGAATCCAACAAAGGTGAGCAAATCTTTCCAAATGTTGGTACTCATGTACTGAGAATCAGGGAGATCACATTAAGAATTTGAAGAGAAATTGTTTGAAAATAAATTGGTATTCAAGAAATAATTTAATGCGCATTATTTTTGAAATGATCCAAGCATTATTAAATTTTATTCTTGAGAAAATTTATCAAAGATATAACACATTATTTTTGAGATTAAACCTCTTTCTTCTACTAAATAATGATTGAAAAATTTTTAAAATTACAAGATTTTGTTTTCTTATGTTTCATTTCTTGGTATTGTTTAATGAATGTTTCATAGTACTTACAGTTTGTTAATTCAGGTATATATTTAAAAGAAAAAATACAATTAAGTAATAAAGAAAGCTCTCGACATACGAAATTAAAGTATGAATATTATACATTTAGTTTTAAACAAATTTTTCCTGTTTAACAAATTTACAATCCAAGAATAATTTATTATTTCTTTGCGATATTATTAACTAAAATTTCAATGTATTATACGAAATTTATTTATAGTAAAAAGAGCTCGAGTATTCTATTAGTTAACAGAAATAAAGGCTTAAATTGAAAATCTGATGTGTTACTTTGCAAACAACATTCAATAATACAGATAGTTTACTTAAGTGATTTCAATTTGAAGTAATTTGCAGTTCAGTTCATCAGGGTTGCTTAACATATAAAAATTATTGATTTTTAATAAATTGTTGATTATTAATGACACATATGGATACATTATACATTTAGATTCTTGAAAGAGAAAAAATTTTATAAAATGTTACAAGAGCCTGTAAACCATAAAAAGGTAAATTTTCTACAAATATGTATTTTCTTATTTGAAATCAGTCTCAAATAAACATTTACCTAATTTAAAAGTTTTCCAAATCCAATTACTGACAGTTATAATAATACGACGTAGTTTTTAATGCTTCACGTTTTGTATAATAAATAACCCTAAAATTAGAAAGTTAAATTTTCATTATCAATTCGACAAATTAGAAAATAAGTTTTTGATGTCACTGTCATTGACATACTTTGTAGTTGATAAATTCGAACCTTGATGGAAGGGTTTGTGGTACTTCCAGGCAACTAGCCTCAAATAAATTTTAGAAAACAAGTTCTAATGTTCTGATTGACTAAAACTGCAAGAAATGTCATTGTGCAAGAGTAAATGTTAAAAAATTTCTTTAACTAAAATAAAATTAATTACACCTCTTAATGCCTATGGATTGATGTCAAATTTTATTCTCAATTATGTGATATATTTAAATTTTCTTTACTTTTAATATATAGTTTTGATAATTTTTAATCAAGGGATGTATTTTATTTCACTTTAAGAGATAATTTAATAAAAACATTAACCTAGCTGATGGTGGGTGGCCATAATTCACAGGTTGACGACCAACTGTTGTGATCGGAGGTAAAGCTGATTCTAACTCAGACGCCATCTTTCATCCTAAAATTATAATAGTGAAAATTATTACTTTCATAAAAGACATAAATTATGTATTTATAATAATGGTTATTTGCAGTCATAATAAATAAAGAAATTTTTTTTAATTGATAGAACTCTCTCATAGTATAAACTAATTATAAAGTAAATTTAATTTTTTTTTTACCTCCCAAAATATATTAAGCTTCATTGTCTTTAATCTAAGTATCATATGTAAAATATTTTATATAAAGATGAAAAAACTCATCATTTAAAGGGTAGATAAGAAACAAGTCAATAGTCAGATAGAAATAAAAAGCAATTGTGTGCCTTCACAAATGACTGATACTGATTCACAAATGAGTCTGACTGCAGTATTGAAATTTTAAATTATATGATGTCAACATCGACACACGTTTTATAACTACTGAACAATTCATCAACATCTTAGAATGCAAGCATAGACATAAATAATTAGAAAATGAACACACAAAATATTATAAAATTTAGTTGACACCAAAATTATGGTAGGACGTCTGGTAAAGAATTTAAACAAAGAATTTATCCTTTGTTTTGTAGATTTAATAAAAGTTAACGTCTAGCTATGCTGTCTTGATTTCTTAACTAGATAAATTAGAATTTTTTGCTTTCACTAAGCACAATAAAAGTCAATAACTTTTAGGACCTTTTTTACATACAGGTGTTTAATATAAATTGTTCGAAATGAATATGATTCAGCTACATTATAATATAATAATTGTTATGTAATTAGTTTACAAGTCTATGTAAGAGGCAGTAAATATATTTTAAAAATGTTAGCAAAACACACTAATTTTTTTTAAATAATTCTAAAAAGAATATATTGTGTGAATAAATGAATATAGAAACTAAATTTTATGTTTTATGAATTCACTAGTATATATTTAATAGCTTTAGATTAATATCTCATTTTACAATTTATAAGATTTTTTTTAAAACGTTTTAATGATGTTTCATCAATTTTCTCATTCGCAAAGGATTTATTTTTGAAGCAAGCTTTTATTTCACAACATTAAAGATAATATTATTATACAGGAATTTAAACTATAAAACTTTCTAATACAGGATGTTAATACGCTAAAAAACAGAATGAAAAACCCCCAAAGAGAAAAAATAAAATAATAAAAGGACAAAGAATATAAAATGAAATATTATCAATGCCATTGTAACAGACAATATTTTGCGTGTATTCATATATTTCAATTTAAAAAAAGAATATTCCAAACAACGCAATTAAAAGGATTACAGTATTCGTTGAAAATTAATTTATCAAAACTATCTCTAATATGACCAAAATTTTTTATTGATAAATTCAAATACTTATGAAATCCAAATCTATTAGAATTCAACAATTTAATAAAAAAGCATTTTTCGTATAAGCCAGTTATGTAGAGTATGTATAATACAAGCCAATTGTTTTTTGTTTCAGTTATTAGAATAACGTGAACTAAAACATGGAACACGTAAAATTATAAACGAAGTAAATTTTTTTTCATCTTTATCTGCAAGTTCTTTGGAGAAAATAAATTTGCATTTTTCTAACTCATTTTCTTAACATTCAATGTGTGTGTATGTGTTGCAATTAATCATTTATTTTATTTGATTAATTCTTTAATAAATAAAGTTGGTAAATAACAAATTTCTGTGAATTCTGTGAGTTCTCAAAATTCTCTTAGTATTCTTTGTTATTATGCATTTCTGTTTTTAATTCAGACTTTTTCAGAAGATTTTATAAATTAACTTAAATATTAGAAATATTAAAATGATGTATTTAAGATTTACTTTAACATTCTATATTTAATTAATATATAATTTTGTATAATTGGTAATTTTCCTTATAATTTTTAGTTATGACAAAAATTAAACATTATGGACCAAACAAAGCTTATTTGAAAATTTTCTACAAATTTAAATGACAAACTTTATAGAACGCTTAGGAAATTCAGTACATAAATAATATTTGAAAGAATCAACTATGATAAAGAGACAAAAGTATCATCAGCAAAAATATATAAATATTATATATTTTTTTATGATTAATAAAGAAAACCATTACTAGAGCTGTGTGTGTGTTTAAGTTTAAATGGAGTCTTTCATTTATTCTTAACCATGTTGCATTTATGGTTCGGCATCGAAACCTATTGCTTACAAAAAGGACAACAGCTCAAATATGGGTGGAGAAAATGCTGCTAATTATTATTTTTTCACCTGTACTCATAAAAAAGTGATATGTTAATGGTTGCCCCACTCGTTTTACTAATCACCTCTTTATTAACTTTATTCATATTTAACGCAACCTTGCTGGGATAATAATAGAGCTCTTACCAAATTAAATTGTGTGCGTCATGCCGAAAAGTAACCATTTTCATTATTTATTGAATTTGTGCATGTTTCTAAATTTTTAAAAATCTTTTATGCAATTTAGTTGTAAATAATTATTTCTGAGGGTTGAACTTTATAGAAATGATATTTAAACTAATTTAATTACATTAAATAATTGTTTAATATTTAAGTTAAACAATTTTGGCAATAATAGGTTCCTTTATCTCTTAAGCTAAATTTCATTCACAAAGCATATTTTAAATGTTAAATACAATAATATTTGTAAGAATGTAATATTGCAAATTCTTAAGTTTGATATTATACACATTAAATTGATTTTTTTTTGCAACTATAATTGAAAACAATGCATGATAAATGTATTGATTTTACTTCAATGTCGATTATATATATATTTTTCTATAACAGTGCACTCTAAAAAACTACAAAAATGTAGTAGAAATTATTATATTTAAATGCGTTTTGTGCTTCACATTTCCAGCAAACTAATCAATTTTCAAGACATTTAAAATCATCTTTCATTTTAATTCACATAGTTAATTAGATTATTGCAAAATATTTGTCTATTGTTAGAGAAAGAAATTAATGCAATTTTTTAAACAATTAAAATATTTTTAATAAGGAACGCATATGCTTCTAGCAATAAACTTTTAACAATACTAGTTTTCTATGATGTTAATTGAAGTGTTGAAATTTACAGTAACACAAATAAAACTCAACTAGAATTAACTCAACTTCTTATCAACGGAAGTAAGCTTTTAATCCACTGTTAGGCCTCTGTTAAGGACTTAAAACAAACTCCTCTTGATATTAAAATTCAAAATGTTTCATAGCATTAAAATCTGAAAAATCAAAATGGATTTTCCATTCACTTCTTAATTTTATACACAAAGTTCATTCATATTTCATGACGTCAAATCTATTCTTTTAATAAAATGAGTTACATATTACTCTGAATACAATCGTTTGGGCAGAGAGAAAAATTAACCTGGTGTCACATGCTAATTAAAGCTCTTCCTTCATTATCTCTTATACAACAAAAAATTATTAATAGCTGACTTTACTGTTGAATCACTGTTAAAAATTAATTATTTTGAAAAAAGTTATAAATACTCTAATTGTTTTGGATTAAATTTTTATTTACTATAAAATTTATACTTTTAAAATAACTAGTGCAATTTTTTTCTTACATATTGATTTTCAAATTATAAAAGAGATATTTCTATAAGTTTTGAGAGAAATTTAACTGCCTGTTTTCAATAAGCCAACACACTAATAACAAAATACTTTATTCATTTGTTGTGCATTAAAAATAACAATACCACTTGAACGGAATCTAAGTCAGTATACTTATAATATAAAAAGTACTTATTGTGTGTGTGTGTGTCCAATTAAACGTCAGTGAATGCGAACGGCAATGAATGTGTACTCACATTCATCAATCATTTACTTATTTATCTACCATTAAAAATAATATTAAATAATCATCACATACATACACATTGATTGTAATGCCATTTTGAAATTGCAATGTCAAGCATACATAATCTGTTTTGATAAAATATTCTATAATAAGCTGAAGACCAGTTAACTTGATTATTCATAATTTTCTTCTTCTATTCAAAAGACTAATACGTAATTTTCTTAAGGATATGCAAAGCATAGTTAATTTGAAATTGATCTTTTAGATTATGATCTTTCCGATTAATACTAATGACTTTTAATGAACTGCGAAATACATTAACTCTTCTATAAATATCAACACTTGATAAAATCTTCAATATCATAAGAAATCAGGAAAATGACATCTAAAAATTTTGAAAGAGAGAGAACAACGTTTTTCTTTTATCAATTGAATATAATCACTAATCAAAAATACATATTACCTACAAATGTAGAATATCCATTTTCCTGTGGTTAAAGCCATGAATTTATACAAACTGAAAATTAGTAAGTTTAAGTTTTTTCACTTGAATGAATTAAGGATATTTAGTACAAATTATAATTGTTAATTTTCTTTATGTTTGTAAATTTGTTTTTTGATAATTCATAATATATTAAAATGAAGGAAATATTTTAGCGAAACTAAGAATGTAACTTTAAAGTTATATTAATTGTATTACATTATGTTTGATTCAATTTATGAAAAGTCTTTTTCGATGGCTGTATGCTATGAGGTACAATTTTGTTTTTGCAGGTTTTAAATTATTACGCTCCTCGTTAAGCGCCATAAAAATATCCCACATAAAATTGGTTAAATACAGTATTTATACTACGAACACTATTATGAAATGTTTCACTAAAAATACTTGTTAATAGAAGCATGTGCGTCACATGCATATATATTTTTCTGACAGTTTCTCCTTTTTCAGAGTGTAAAATTATTGAAGAAAATCCAAATTAAAAGTTTTTGGGTTTTTGCAAGTTTATAGCTAATTAAAAATTTTACTTTTTTTGTATCTAACTAATAAATTGATAGTTTTTAAATTGATTTAGGAATAAAAAAGACAAAATAAGAATTTAAAAGGATCAATAAAATTATTTCAATGCAAAACAAAAGACTAAAAACAAAAGCTCGTTACTATTATCTCTGCATTACCCTTTCCTGGTAGTATAATTCTTTCCTGGTAATATAAAACCAAACCAAAAGTATGCTGTTTAAACATGAATATTCTGTTCCATTCAACTTCCAGACAGATTAAGAATTTTGTCTCTTGTTTTAAAAAAAGTAAAGCACAGAATACTACTAACAATCTGTTCCACTTAATATTAACTAACAGATTTGGAATGAAACTAAGCTGTAAAGACCCGCGAATATATTTTGGCTTCAAGAAGCGTGCGTGAAATCTCAAAATCCCCAAAAGAGGATTATGACAGCTGATGGGGTAGTAAGAGAACAAATAAGGTTTAAAAAACATTTTTAAATTCTTTAAATTTATTTGTAATATTTAAAACGAATTTTGCTCGTTCGTACGTTATTTTAAAATACTTCGAAGGAAGGAAAATAAGGAAAATTTCTTTTTGACAGTGAAAGTGTTTTATAAAAATGAGAATGTCATATTTATTTATTATGTTATCCTATATAATCAGACAAGAGTTCGAAAATGCAATGTAATATGTAAAATAAGATCAAATTCGGTGCTGGGAAAATAGGATAAAAATGAATTAATGATTGGCCCCGAATAAATGCTATTTCAAGAAGTGTGAAAGAGCGTGATAATTTAAAAGCTCTTATAATGATAATACTCCTATTGCTTATAATTTTGAAAGAAAATTTTCGATGATAACAACTATGGATATTAATTCAATTGTGATATAATAAATACTGCATAAAATTTAAAATTGAGTGAACTGTTAAATATAAAAATGTTAGAACTACTAAATATAAAAAGATATGGAAATTTTGATAAGAATAAAATAAAATAAAAAGTATTCTTTTTGAAAAGAAAACTTGAATCTTGAGGGAGAAGATAATTTAATCACAGCAGTTATTTCATACGTGTAAAACCAAACAGACAAGTGATAGAACTTGAAATGTAAGTTTTAAACTAACATTTCTAATGTAAGTTAGGTGTGTAAATCTAACTTTGTTTATTTCATAAACATTTCAATATAAATTTAAAATGTATTTATAATGTTAGTTCATTTAGTTTTTTCAAAATTTTAACAGCTTTTCAAAATTATAATCACGGAATTGTGCTATTAAAAAATTGAATGATCAGTGCATAGATCTTTCTTTTATCAATTTATAAGTTTGATTCTTATATCAGAGTGATCTATTAGTTCTGATTTGTGAAATCTAATTTAAAAAGTAGAATCCACATTCAAATTATACCATCAGCACCCAAAGTGACATTTGAATTACAAGTTAATAAAAAATTTCCAAAAACGTTCATTTGTGTCTTAAATTATTATTGTTGTTGAAAAAGATAGAAATTAAAAATAATATTTATACGTTTATCATGCATTCACGGATGATGATTCTTAAAGCAGAAGTTTTTAGTTCCTTTATCTAATAAATGAATAATTATTTAGATAGAAGATTATAAAGATTTTCTTGTTTGCTTCAGTTTAGTTATAAAACATGTAATTATCATTGTAAAAAGGGTATTAAATTACAATGTCTAAAACAATAAGTAAATTACTGCAGAAGATAAAAAAAGTAATTAATATCTTTCATTATGATAAAAACATTAGAAAGAAAGGAGGAAATCATTCTTCCTTTCTTTTAAAGTTGAATATTTATTTTCAAAGAATGATAAAATTTGCTTTTATGTTAAGTATATATGTGTTATAAAAATAAAACTAAATACGACTTTATTGTTTCAAGTTGACATCATTTAAACTTTACATTACATGAAAAAAGATATAAATAACTCACTAATATCGATCAATCACTCACGTTTTCACAGAGTATGATGTTTTATTCCTTTTACTTAAAAATTGTGTTTCCATGGCATGCTTGATGAATCAATCCGTCAATTTTTTTATTTATTTTTGGAACAGTAATCATTAGAACTTATTTTTAAAAGTCTTTTTTAGCCTGTTAACCACTCTTTTGAAAAAAACTAACTTACTTAAAACCAAATCAATCATAAGTCAAGCACACCTCTTGCTTTATGAACGACGTTGAAATACGCATTAATGGATTTTTCTCAACAAAAAAATTATCTCCAATTTTAAAAATAAATCACATTTTTTCATTTAAATAAGAATCTCTTTAAAATAAAGAAAATCTTTTCGTCTTTTCAGGAAAATTACTTATTAATAAAATCTGTTTATATAAATAAATGTAATTTATTTATCTATTTCTGTTGTATATATTTGTTATATTCAAGATAAAAAGCTATTGATAAGTTTAATAATTTTCATAAAAACGTTTCCAAAGAAATATATTAAAGAACTCTGAATATTTCGACTTATTTTTCGAATAACTCACAAACAAAAAATACACAAATGGCTGATAAGCAAGTATTATTTTTATAACAATAATAATCAGTTTTACTTGTTTGTGTTTATTTTTTCTTCAACGAATCAAAATTTTCTGATGTTTGCTCTAATAACTGATGAAATTATTTCTATCATGCATATAATCTTGCATGAAAGCAAACGTGATTTTTTAAAAGATATTTATACCAAGGAATGAAAACTGGTGATTTTATAATATTTTTCACAATGCTTTTTTAATCTTAAATCAGATATTATTTCAATTGTGAAACAGACAATATGCAAACAATATTAATTTTTTTATGTTTATATTTTATAATTATGTATTCTACCATAATTAGATGAAATTCTGTTTTATGCTGCGAAATTCAATTTATTTATATTTATTTTTTCTATCTATTTTTTTTTATTTCCTGCATTTATGATCATGCACTAATGATCAAGTAATTCAACAAATGATGACCTGCTGCATTTTCTGCATTTGATTTGCTAAATACTATCATGGTTGAAAAAAATGTAAAAAAATAAAGACAAAATTCTCCACTGAAAAAATGAAACACCCTGATGACGAGTGGTCAATGGTACGAAATTTAGAGAGTGATAACCCTTTAGTATACAAGTGATGGCAAGTACAACAGAATTTTACGACACAGGATGCTATTGTTTCAATATACTGTCTGCCCACCTTAATTAGCATCCGTTTCAGTAGGCGAAGTGTCACTGAATTAATGAGAGTACAAATGGTGTTATGAAGTATAGTAGTCTTGATGATAGGCAGTTTTACCCACTGCTCGTTCTCTATGCGATACGCATGGAATCCAAAATAACGTCATTCGAGAATATTTCACAAATTTTCAATTTAAAATTGGTAGGTAAATATATGAGAAGGGGCATGATGACACTTCCAAGGCTCTCATGCTCATGAATACGGCATGTTGCTGGAAGTTGTATTGTTGAAAAATGCTTACACTGTGACGGAACTATAAGCCCAAATTGAAATTCACGTACATAACATTTTGCGAAAAATGCCTAGAATATGAAAACAAGGGGTCCTAGAGTTGTAATTGAATGCACTATAAATATACACACCAAATTGAGAGTCGGTAGGGTGTTCCACGATTTTAGTTTGATATATGTGGTGTTCGACACTCTTCTAGATCCATACATTCTGATTTTCGCTACATAGACAAAAGGAAAGTTCATCTAAAAGCTCTACATCTTGCCACTACTCTGAACAAGTGTTCCAAGATGACATCGTTATCATTCATGCCTATGATTATAAGTTAAGGGAATGCTTAGAAAGATTTCTTACCACTTTGGTCAATCGACAGTTCACGGAATCCACTGACACTAAACATTCCATAACTGTATTGGCATGGCCAAAATTTCAGCCGCCATTGTTAACGGTGGTGTTGGTAATTCCAATTTAACCACTGAATCGTCTGTTGCTGTACTTTATAATCCCGCTTGTTCCTTGCTCACATCAATGTCTCGATATCCGAACCATGGTAGATACATTCCGACCGATTCTGCTGTAGAACGCTGTTATACCAACCAGATATTTGGAAGCCTGAGATTCATCCTTAAAGGCATCCATCATCTGAAAATTTGTTCGCCGTTGTCCACCAGGCATCGTCTGATTTAGATGCTCCATGCGGAAGTGGTTAGAAATTAAATGTACCAAAAATGAGTGAAGCGTTTTCTTATTTTGTGATCTGGTCACAAGATTGTAATATCCAAAATTAAATGTACTATTCAATCTGAACACATGGCTTGAAAAATTTGGAGAAAACAAAAACATATATTTTCCTATTTTTAATATAAAAATCTAATAGAAGCTTAAATTTAAATAAATAATTAAGTGAAATAAAAAAATAAACATTTGATATGTTTCTCGATGTTAATGGGTTACAGTACAGCAAGAGTAGCGTCAATCTTGCCACTAACTAACTAGTTTCAAGATAAAATATTTGATATTTTCTATATAAATATAATTTATAGGCATATTTGAGACAAATAGTATAAATAAACAGTCATTAATTCTTTATAGCAGGGTAATACTGTAAGCATAATCGAAGTGCCTGAACTAGAAATCTTTCACTGAAAATCTTAGACAATGTAGATCACAGTCAATGTATTGTCCTTAAAAATACCTTTTCAAATTTCTTTGACTGATGTTTCTCCTATTATCATAAGCTTATGGAAAATAAAGTGAAAATTTCTAAAAAAAACATACGTAAATGATATTAAATCTCTTAAAATTACACAAATATCATTAAATTAACATAATAGAATAAAGTTTTGCACCTCGATTTAAAACGCATAAGCATTTATCAGTCAAAAGCAGCAATCCTTCTTCATGCTGTTTAGTGAAATGTACATTAGATATTTCATATCGATCGCAGTTAATGCCATATCAGGTAAAATACAAGGGAATGAGAGAAAGAATGCAGTGATCGATGGGTTGTGAATACTATCGCTTTCTGTAATTTTGTCTTATGCAATTCTGCTACAATAGAGTTTTTAACGCAATCTCTCAGCGGACGTTTCTATTTAATTACATTTCTGTTATGTGCTAAAGCTAACTTTCATATTGGGTCAATAATCTTTTAAGTCATAATTAGTGTAATGAGAGTAATTTAGTAAGATATTTTTTTAATGCTCTAAGGTTTATCAGTTATCATTTAGAAGTAAATGCAATAAGTTTGCATGTTCAAGGAAATTTCTGCATTTTTTGTTTCTCTTTATTTTTATTCGCTTTGTGATGTTGTGAACGTTCTTGTGAAAAGGTTTTTTAATTTTTTTTTTATCTAAAAGTAGTTCTTCATAAATCCGATAAAAATAAGGCTAAATGTTTCATAGTATGTCAAAGGCTGGTAATCTATCCTTAATCAAAGTATCAGTGCTAATACTCTATCGTTAATGAATATTGGTATGTTTCTGAATGGAACACTTGAATTTTGATTATTATTAAAATTAATATATTTTGAAGTACTTATTCAGAATTTAATTGGTAAAAATCAAGTGATTATGACATTAAATATATTAATTTATATCTCAAACATAGCATATTTCATTAAATTATCTACCATTTAACTATTTAAAATTACTGTCATGAATAATTGATATAAGCCTTTAATTTAATTTGAACTAAAATTATTCGGTCAGAAAATAACTCAAGTATAATTCTAATTATATAAAGCAACTAATATACTTCATTAATAAACTATTTGATCTTCTACATTTTACACAACATTTACATTACATAAATATTTAGTAAATAAAATTTGTAATCACATCTGCAGTCATGATGATTTAAAACGGAATTTTCGTAGTACCCAATATTCATGTGCTGTTAAGTCATTTATTGCATAACATTATTGATAACAATTTAATTTTTTTAACAAAATGGTCAGTGATAACAGAATGTGTTAAATAAAATTAATATTATAAATAATATTAGTAATAATGAAATGTGGATCAGATACTTATTAATTATAGCTTGGAATACTCACTAAACTTTTGGGTAGTTATAATTTAGTCCTATGATTTCTGATATAGTTGGTACAAGCTGAGTGTCGGAAAAATGTAACAAACAATCCATAATTTTAAAAGCATAAGTTTCAATAAAGTTGAGAAAAAACTAATACTACTTCGATAATATTATCTGTCAAGTATATTTATATGGCTTAAATTAGGGTGATTGGAAAAATTGCTAATCATATACATAACTTCTTGAATATTGTGAAATTTACTGCTGATAGAATTTTACAAACTGAAAATATTTCATACCTACGTATTATATTTATAGTATTCGTTGATGGAACAATTTATACTACTATTATGATTTATTTAATCACAATGATTCCCAGGTCTAAGCTACATCTAGAATAAGATCTCATATTGCCAGCAGCGCGTTCATTGATAACGCACAATTAGTTATTTTATTAGTTGTAGATTAATGATATCTTTACAAGTTGATGTTCTTCATTGTGTGATAGAAAATATATTGTAGTTATTGTATTAACATCGAGGAAAATTAATGCAACATTTAGAATTTCAACATAAGTTTCAACAACCGTAAATCATTGAAAATATCTATTAGCTGTTTTACTAATAAAATAAAATATTAATTAATTCTTAAAATTAAATAAAATATTAAATACTTAAATATTTAGATTGCGCTTACAAATTCTAGTCTTATACCTCTATAGTAAGGTTAAGTAAATGAACTAAATATCTTTTTGCGAAGCCAAAATTTACTGTCAAATATACATTAATTTCTTCGTTCTGTAATTTATATTTTAATACTAAGATAATTTTAGGGAGAACAGATTGATTTTCAAGTTTTGAAATAAGTGTCTGATTTTTCAAGGTTCTTAAACTTGCATTTTATATGATAATAGAAAAAAAAACATAAGTATTTTTGGAATTTCTTAACTTTGAATTTTTAAGCAATATTAAATTGCAATCAACATTTCCTTTAAAACGTAAATCCCCCTTATATATTAATTTAATATTAGTAATTATGTTAGACAAAATAAAACAGTTATATAATAAATCAAAATTTTTCAGAACTCTTGTTTACTTTCAATTCATCTTTTCTTAAAGGGATATTGAAAATAAATGGTTAAAATTCTGCATACATAAATAATATAACAAAAAAAATTGATGAATGATTCCTTTAATGAATTTATTAATTAAATTTACTTTTGAAAATCTGTATTTTTGCTTAAAAACACTGTTAAAAATGCATTTGAAAAGAGATTTTACAATTTATGCTTAAGAATTACACAAAAGATCAATTTATTTTTATTCTGTTTGTGAAAATTATATTTAATTCAATCCACTGAACTTGAAAGTTGATGGGAGCATTCATAAAGGATCATTTCAAGTACTGGCTTTTTTATCCTTCTGAAGTAATTAATATATAAGGACTGATTTGTAGTTTTTCCCAATTTCACTTTTTTATTATATTTTGGGATATATTAGCGAATCTACAAGTCTGCATGATTTATTAAAATTTAGAAATTATCATCAATCTAAATCATAAATATTATACTAATTATAGTTATTTTTTAAAAAATATTATACATAATTAGTAATTGGAGTTCAATTGCTATGTAAATTACATAGGAATATAGCAATTGAACTTCAAATTATTTTTATTCTCTACAAAACTTAAAGAGAATATTCAATTCACATGTTTAATTCATTCATACACAGAAACCAATAATTTCATAAATTAATGGGAAATGGTCTAATTATATTTATTCATAGATTCTTTCATCATAAAAATTAACAGAAATAAAAGAATTTTCTTTGATACTGAATAAAACCTTATATATCAGTGATTATATTTTAGTATTAATAAAAAAATGTTTCAAAAGAGATATATATGAGTATTTGTTACCAATGTCTATGGAAGCACAAACAGAAATTCTAGTTGTCTGTTTTTCTACCCCTAGTATAGTTATATGATGAAACTCAAATCGTTATGGTAAAAATTGTGAAATATAAACTATTATGATACTTTTCTGTATTTATTTCATAATATTATTCTTGTTTAATGAACTTTAAGGCTTTTTTGCCTGTTCTGAGTAATTCCATATGTATAATTATTGGTAAATTCAGGGAATCAGGCAGAAACTATTGTAGTGAGGAACATACTGTATTAATCAAAATTAGATATTTATGAAAACGCCTCTTACGTGTTTTGCTCTAGCATGCAACATCTGGCTGAAAAAATAATGTCTGATCTATAATATCATGAGATTCACATGATGTTATACTTTTATTGCAACTTGTCTACTGTAGAAGAAAGTTTTAGGAAAAGAAACAATATTTCTTAAAAAGGAACTTTTTTTTTGCAGTATTATTTCTTAATTCTTCTGTATTCTTGCACTGTGACATTTCTTTGGATATTCTGTCTCTTCGACCATGATATCACACCCCCCCCACCCCACACACTTTTAATCAAATTTATTCCATTATTTAGTCACACATAAAAATAACTTTCAGAAACAAGAAAAATTGTCACGTTTATTGGTAGAAATACTTATGAAAAAAGACGATGCGAGTACTCCATGAAAATCTTGTTTTGTATAAGAATTACATTGTTTTAAGAAAAACATGAAAAGTTTTATGATTTAAACAGTAAGAAAAACATAAAAAGTTTTATGATTTCCTCTAAAGGTATTCATTCCATTTGCAAGAGAGTTCAACTTTTATCTAGAAGAAAACTTTTGGAATCCACTTTAAACAGTAAATCCTATAAAAATAATTCTTCGTGTGTTTAAAGCAACTGTAAAGAGTAAAACTAACCTCTTTCGTTCTATGCTCAATGTATATTTCCACGTTTTATGGAGTCTTATTAAATGGAGACAAATTTAATGGCAACTTACAGTTAAGAACGGATTCTGAAGGCGTGTAAATATCTTCAGCCTTCTGTGACTTTCAGCCTTTAAATTATGAACTGTTAAACTAAAAGTCAAAGACTTAATCACCCGGCTACTCATTTTAAAACTATTTAAGAAGAGTTACTTTGTAGTTAATATTAAATATATTAAACGTGTGGTTCATGTGCTCAAGCTCACACATTAACATATGTATGTTTTATAAGATAAAATGATTGCTTATTAAACTTACGATGTTTAAAATATGTATAATCCAAGAAAATGAAAAGTCAAATCAATAAAGAAAACTAAAAAAATAAGATACACGCGTAAAATGCTTAAAAACTTTCCTTATTAAGTAATTTCTTATAGTGAATATGCACTGTTAAAAATGAGTTGTAGAAGTTTATAATGATCCTGAAAAGTTATTAGTATGATAGAATTATAAAATTTAATTTAAATCAAGTTTAAATAAAACTACACTTAATTAAACTTCTATTTCTAATTAAACTTTTAATGAAGAAGCAAGTTAAAAAAACTAAAACTTTATAAATACAAATTTAAAAAAATTTAAATGAAAAATCAGTGACCAAAATTCGAGTAATAACAATCTTGCTATTTAGTAAACTTATTTATTATTATTTTAGAACGGTAAAAATAGTTTTTGTTGAAAAAATCTTGATTTTTTTGCAACTAATCATGGTAAACAAAGAATCCTCGTTGCTTAGTTACAAATGGGCAGTTCGCCATGCAAAAACTCTGAACAAAAGGTAGTACAGATTTTATGCTGAACACGTAGGCGACAAGCTTGGTGTTCGATCAGGAAAATGGTTTTAAATTATTTTACACCAAAAGGTTTATTTGATGCATGCATTTGTCCTTTACATATATCTTTCTACAAACACAAAATTTTCACACTGTAACAAAAACAAGTAGCATGTTCAGTGTTTTTCTTTTTTCTTTTCTTTTCTTTTTTTTTTTTTTTGAAGGTTTATTAACTAGTTTTCCGATAAATAAATGTATTAGAGAAAAAAGTAATTCGTTTATTTTATTTAAACCATTAATTTTAACTATCAAGCTGAAAATTATGAAATATCATTTTTAAAAATTGTGATATAAATAATAAATAACCTTGGGATTATATCCAAAATCAAAATTTGCTAGCATTTTACGTACATTCGGATTTACATCATGTACCTATTTTAAACATTAAGAAAGGAAATTTTTTAATTTTGCTGATAGTAAAATTGTTGTACATTTATTTTTTCATAGTTTGACATAAGTTAAGAGAATGAATTTAAAAATGAATTTAAGGAAGAACGGAATGTATTATAAAAAATGTGGATTTTGGTAACAATCAAGCATCATTCAAACAATTAGTTTAAGTAAGTGTAACAGAATATTTTGATTTTTAGCTTTTATTAATTGTCTCTTAATTTTAAAATACCATTCACAATTTAATACAATTTGTTATAGAAATATAATTTTTCTAATGAATGTGCAATTTTATTGGCATAAATATGAGCTTTTTTCTCTCTCATGTTGTGTATGATTTCTATAAAAGTATAATTTTTAAGACATGTTTACGGGAAAGGTAACATATTTATGAAAATTTTAGATTAAACTAACCCATATTTTATATAAAATAATTTGTTATTAGCCGTTAAATTTTAGCAACAATGGATAAAGTAAATGGGAAACTAAAAATTTATTTTTAAATTTAACCATATGTAATGAGACGTTTTTCGTCATTTTTATTTACAAGATTATAAATTTAACACTTGTATAACTACTGTTATTTTATAGATGGTTGAGCATCAATTAAGAAATTTGCAAGTGGATAGTCGGAAACAGTAGGTTTGAATTAAATTGTGAACATGAAAGTACAAATAACCTCAAAATTAAAAGTCAACATTTGAAAATTTCAAACAAACAAAACTCCTGATCCGAAAACAGTGAAATTTTGGAAAAAATATCCCTTTTCTAAAAATATCCCTAGTAGTAGTTTTAATTTGTAAAATTGTGTATAGTATTTTTTCAGCGTCTCGCAGCAGATGTTATGAAGCTTAGAATATTCTCTGGAATTTTCATAATCAATTTATTAATTTACTAGTTTTTAATTTGATGAGACTGCTTTTCGTTAAAATATTTTCTCTTAATTGAAATTTAATATCTGCTATTTTGATAAAAAAATTTATCTTTGAGAAAAATTATGAAAAAATTAAAGAATGTTAAAAATTTTTTGAAAATGATGCCATATGATCGCAAAAAAGGTTATTCTCAAAGGAGGAATAAAACCCATTTCCTCGAAGGAGAGAAGGTTGCAGCAAGTACAAAAGGATGCAACTTCAAACTTTTAACTTAACCTGAATATCTAACGCGTAGCGAAGATTTGAATAAACTAAATTCAACTCTTAGTTAGAATTTGAATTTGTAGAATAGTCTGCAATATTCGTATGGCGCTTAGCAGCAATACTGAACAGAGTTCAAGCTGGACTTTATAGAGGCATATTGTCCTACATAGTGAATAGCTTAACAGTGAAAGGCTGGAATGTAATGCTTTTTTAGCAATCACTCTGAATTCTGAGAAAAAAGCTTTCTCAGTAGTTCCGTTTATAGGCATCAAGCTAAGAGGTTCGGAAAACTCCACAGTATTTATCTCCACAGATATTTAAATAAAGAACAGAAACCTAACACGTATATTTTTTCTTATTCAATAGTGTTTAACTTTATCTTTCTGTGATAACGAAAACAAATCTCTTAACAAACCACTCAACCACCGTCATATATGAACATTTTATAAATGAATATAAATATTCAAATAAAAGCCATTATATGTACTTTGATGATTATATCTCCAAAGTGCAGAGTAAAAAAGCAATTTATTATTATGTTTATATTTTATTAAAAAATTTTACATAAATACTATAATTATAATTTAAAACTAAATTTTGTGGAAGTTTTTATAAAATTATTTGAAAAATCGTTCGATTTTTACTGTATTTTCTTTAAAAAAAGTTTTATTTTCAAATAATCTCGCAAGTGCTATGAGGACCAAACTTAAAATTTGCAAGTCAATTATTAATACGAGTATTCAAATGTGCTCACATTCTACTATATAGACAACAAATTAAAATTTATTACGGGATACAGTAATAAAACATTTTTTTTGCAGATGTTAAGCTACATATTTAAAATCTTATCTTCTTAAAACATTTTAAAATCTTTTAATTTGAAAATATATATTCAAAATTTAAAACACGGCATATAATTTTGAAAATAGAAGTGATATTTTTTCCATATTATTGTTTATATATTTTACTCCCTGACATTAAAACAAATTTAGTATATATATATATATATATATATATATATATATATATATATATATATTTACAATAAATTAAGTTTATTAATCTCAGTATATTTCATTGTTTGATATTCCAGTCTCAGGAGTTAATACATGGGTCTGAATATTAAATTTAAGTAATGACTCCAAATCTCAAAATAATATTGCTAAGCAAGGAGAGACATAGAAACTCGAGCAATCAAATTGATTGAGCCTTCATAAAGTTATTCTTACTCTCTTACAGTCAATGATTGGTAACTATCCAATTATTTTAACTATATAAAAAAATCAATTCTTATAAAAAAAGATTTAATTACTAAATTGCTTACAATTATCATCAATAACACATCTTATAAAGTTTCTCACTTTATATTTCTTTCATAAAAGTGATACTCAAAATATTTTAAGAAGTTAAATGTATTTTTTTATTAACTATTTTTCTCTGATAAACGTATGAAACTTGCACTTGAAAATAGTTTATACGTCCTGCAAATGGCGTTTTAAAAATAAATACCTTATGTAGGAGTAACAAAAGAAAACATTTAATCATAATCCTGCTTTCTGTAAATAAATGTTATATTATAAATAAAATATTATCTGTGCATAACCACGCAAAATATATAATTGATTGTCACAAAATTTATTATCAATAAAATATATTTGTGATACAACCTTTATAATGAATTATTGTTCATATTTGCTAAAGGTTATATTTGTTGTTGTTTTATCCCATTTGATAGACAGAGGCATTAATCAATTCCATGAGCCTGTGAGAGTCATGATGAAGGCTGTGAGGTGCACCTTCAAAAGGATGAAGACCGAGAGGCACCAAAGGGTGAAATTTTACTTTTACCTCAAACCAGCAAGGCATTTAGCTGAACAAGCAAATGGGTCTTCATAATTTAGAAACAGGGACCAAGACTTTGCCTCCAGACTTGACCAGAGGTATCGTTTCACTTGGAGGACGTTGTGACTACAACATATTTTACATGGCTAGCCACAATTAGCGAACACAACTGATCTTCCATTGATTTGGGATTCGAATTTACTACCTTCCGATAACGAGAGCGAATGCCCAAATCAAATATTATATAAGAACCACTGCCCAAAGATTATATAATAAGTATCGTGGAAAAATGTTTTCAAAATTCCGAAACAAATACAAAAGTTAAATTAAACATTTGATTAAGTTACAAATATTTAGATTTCACTAAACTATTTTTGTTTGCCAATGCTTTATATACAGTTTTTGGTAATTCATTGTCATTAATTTTTGAAAAAAAATTGGTGATTAAATTTAAGCATTTTTTTTAAAATTTTGTAAGCATTTAACACTTTACTTCAAAATACAAATCACCAAAATTGTATTTATGTAGTTACAAAAATTTAGAGTATTATTTTATCACTTAAAGTATGTATATAATTGGTGGCTTGTATATATGCAATAAATGGGAAAACGAATTAAACTACATTATTTTCTCATTATAAATTAAAATACAAATTATTACATTATAAATTAAAATACAAATTTTATATTTAATTTGTCCGATATTTAAAATCAACTCACAAATGTTATGAAAAATACAACTCATTTTTAACTTGGATCTACTTTTTTGCTCTAGAAAGCTGATAAGCATTTACATTTTCGTGATAAGGAATTTATCGTTTTGTGAAATAATTCGCAATGCGCATTAATGGTATATTCATTTTAGCTTTTTCCCCATACATAAATAGAGATTTTTTCCTTTTATATAAACTTTAAAAAGAGTTTTATTCATTTATTTTTTAACATGATAAACTCTATTTATATATTTCATTTAGAAAAAATTTATTATTTTGCTATACAATAATTATAAACTTAGAATAATCATCTCTATTTTATTATGTGTATAGTGAATTGGAGAATACTCTTAAAGCAAATTTTTTGAAAGAAAAGTTTACAGTTATAGAGATACCTAAATGAGATAGCATAAACACCAATAAAAATTTTTTTTACTCAACTTAATGCTTGTTTGTGTGCCTTTACAAATAGATTAAAATTTGTATCATTTCCACAGTATTTTTTACATTTTCTATACAATAATTTATATCAAATTCAGCTGGTCAATAAAGTAGACCAATTATAATTCCGCATTCGATTGTGTACACTTCAATCTTAGATGATGGCCTGGTTTAATAATTGGTTTTTTACACTTATTTTAGCCGTCACAAAAGTATTATCCGAGAAGTATTTTTCTTATTTTAAGGCACTGCAATTAATCCATTGATAAATATATTATAAGTTATATGATTTAAGCTATAATCTTTGTTTCACGAAATTTATCAAACTGAACAAAAAGTATCAGATTTTAGAATGTTCCGTTATTGTTAGGTACTTGAATTTTTTTTGAAGTTTTTCATCCATAAATAAACACCTTAAAGCACTGTTTTTATATATTACATTTAAATTTAATGAAAAATAATAAAAAGTTTGTATTGAAAAAGCAGTTGCACCCCCAATTAAAGGATACTAAAAGTTCCCAAGTTTTTATTGAAGAAAAAATTATCTAAAGATTCATACTGTAATTTAGGTATCTAGAATCAGGAAATAAATTTTAGAATTTTAAGATTTATTTATGAAATACAGTGTAAAAAATTAGGAACTTTGTATAAACATAAGAATGATATTTTTATTGTAATGAAGATTTTCAGTTGTACAGATTATTTTTAAATTTGAATTCGTAAATGTTAAGAGCATAGTAAAAAATCCTAGCTGAATTATTCTCAAATTTCATTGTTATTTGTAATTAATATGAGCTAAAAAATTATTACAAATACAGGAAAAAACAAACTTTATCTATCTATAATTAAAATTATTATATAATTTATTTTTGTTTTAATATTTTTGGCTCACCACATAACTAAATTTGATTATCTTATCATATTCAAGTAATTTTGAGTTTTAGTAAAGATACTTATCAAAGCCAGTACTTTTTTTTTTTTTAATAAAATGCTCTGTGCACATAAGTTGAGAAAAAATAGTTACAGCTTATCAGCGTGTAAACATGCATTTTAGTTGTATGGTGTTCAAAAATATTTGATACAAACACCAACTTAATTTATCCAGTCAACCGAATCAGATGCTATCTAAATTCTTATAAATAAGTGAACAGGAACACTACTCAATTTTTAGTTTTAAATCAAAAACTTTTATAATAAATATATTGTAATTTATACACCCTGACAAAATACAATTAGTTTTATATTTCTGAATCAAACCAAGATTTGTTATTTCAAGTCTCATTGTTTCTGCACATCATTCAGATTTGGGCAAAATTTTGGTTCTAATTTGCGAGCATATTTGTTTATCATATTAAGCAGATTATTTTCTAATTTAATTTTTTAAAATCCTATGTATTGATATCCATTTTTTTATTTTAGAAGAAATGATAATTTTTAAAGAAATAACTTATCATTATATATCCCTTTTCTCCGGCTCGCGTATTTATTATTTAAAAATTTTATGAATTTAATACAATTTAGTTTGATTTAGCTTATTACATTAATGTACACATGCTTAAAGAAGTGGTAGTAGTGAAGACAAAATGTAATTCAATTCATTAAATGAATTCTTCATGAAAAATATTTAGCAAGTAGTAATTTTTCAAATAAATAAGGATTCACAACAAATCGAATAGTTTCTTGAGTACATGTATTGAAATATAAAGATGGCTCTTTATTTCGATGCTTTTTTTAAATCACAACACATCGCTGGTTAAAAATTCTTAAAAATTTGAGTAATTGTTATTATACTATGGATCAATATTTGAAAAAATATTAATGTGCAGTAAAACTTCTTACACATACATTTTTGAATGGACCATAAAAATAGACTGAGAAAAATGTATAATTGGAATCGCAATCTTCATTATACTTTATGCAGCTAGAATGGAGTGATTTCAATCTTTTCCTTTTCTCCAAGAGAACAATTTTTTTTTATTGGAAAACAACTTATTGTTCCATTCAGCCATTTTTTAATGCACGTAAAGCATGCATTGAATTAAAAATTGAGTGAATATAATTGAGTAAACCAAATTGAGTGAATATAATTTTTGAGAAGAATTTTTTCTTCATGTTCACACCATCTTGATGGCTTCCATTATGCCATTCAGTAAGGTAGTTGAGAGAACTGAAAAGATGATATATACGAAGAATGAGAAAATAAAGAAAAATGTCGTGTGGAGTAGTTGTTTTCTTTCTTATCCCCTGATCTGGAACAGATCAGATCCATGACTGCCTCCGCCCTCAACTCCTCAAGGACCTCACCTGGGTTACGCAGAAGGTCACTCCTCGAAGAGCCAATACATTTCAATAAATGTTCTTCTGTGTTGCACTTTGTGCAAGTAGAAAAGACTTTGCTTCCCCGGGAAAACCTTAGAATCCTAAGATGACCTGATTTGAGCCTAGATAAGGTGTTGGGTCATGCCTTTCCCCACCAAAACGCAAAGCACTTCCAGGGCCAGAGTCACAGTATCAAGGATGAGACGGCGTATAGCTTGATAGAGTAGTTGTAAAATGGCATATTAATTGAAATCAATTTTTCTAATTTGAGTGGGAAAAACTATATATCAATGAGAAAATGTCTTAATTTTTAAGGTACAGCTAAAATAGGCTTAATATGGAATAAGATTTGGAAAACTGATTTCATTGTATAAAGGTGATAAATGCATAAACGAGATAAGTGAGGTTTGATTAACTTGTTATTTTTAAAAGTAAGTGGCAAAAAAAAAATTTGTATCAATTTTGCCTTTCACCGTTAAAACTTGAAAAATATTTAGATGGGTATGTTTGAATTTTTTTTAACATTCATCTTCATTCCATTCTATTTGTTATAATGATACCTTTTATTTTCTTACTCATTAATTTCTTTGTTTTTTTTTTGGTGAAATGGAATTCGAAATTTATTTGCGTAAAGACATTCTTCCTCTCTTTTTGAGTAAAATAATTTTAACTATAAATATATATATATATATATATATATATATACAACTGAATTCTGTTTTTAAATGTACTGAGTTATTAGTTAATCTATATTTATACTGAAAAAAAGGAGTTATGGATTTATAGACAGAATAATTCAATTGATGATATTTAAAAAAAAATTATATTCAAAACTGTTTTACTGTTAAAAGTGTGTTTTGATATCTCATTCATTATTTTCTTTATAATTAATAATCATATAAAAGATTAATATTCAATAAATCAATAGTCATAAGAGTAAATCCAGCAGATAATAGATTTTTAAAAGTTTTCGAATAATTATTCAAATTCCAACTCTGGTTATATAGTTTTAACTACACAGTATGATTTTCTTAAGATGCAGGGCAGTTTTTATACTTTATTTGGCTTAATTATAGCTTTTACGTACCCGATTACATAATATTAAAATATTTTCACATTAGTATTTTAACTATTCTGTAAGAAATGCATATGAAAATGTTAAACTATCTTCTATTATTGAAAAAATATGTTTTTGTTGTTACTTTTCCCATGAGAATAAATTATTTTAAATATTATCTTCCACTTAAAATTATATAACATGTGCTGCTCAAAAATTTTTATTTCTTCGATGTAAAATCATATTATATATAACTTGAAATATATATTTATAGCGTTAAAACGTGCGCGTTAGCTTTTTATTGCATAACCATAATTCTTTTATTTTTTTTACAATTTCAATTCTATCCAAGGAAAGCACCCACAAAATATTAATTACATATTCAATTATAACCTTGTATAAAAATGAATTTACTGTATGTTTATGATAAAAGTTAATTAAGATTCTTTAAATTGCATATCGAGCTTTAAATTTAAACGATGGTTAGCTTTTTAAAAAATTTATTAGTAAAAGGGAAATTTAATGTAATGCTTTCTAGTTAATTTGTTTATATGTTATTATTTTTATAGTTTTTCAGTATTAATCTCGGAACTATTTTTCCGTTTCTATAAGTATACTATGCTTCATATGTACAATTTTTAAACCTCCTATGTTATCAAATTTTGAATTCTTACAGACACTTACATATAATATTATTTTAAATGTGTATAAATATAAATAATTTTTCTATACTTGCTAAAATTTTTCTGGTATTTAGAAGCAATGTTCTAGCCAGTTTGCAGGTAGTTCTATTTTATAATTATCAGCAAAATTAATGTAGTAAAATATTAAACTAAATACCTCAATTTATTATAATCATTTATCTTTTATCAACCCAAACCAAATGTTTTCACCGATGTGGTTAACTGGAGTACTATAAAGTTAACTAGCATGAAATTTTAAGTGCGATATACGCAAACATTTTAATAACTATTATATTCATTTTTTCAAGATGATCATTTTTATTGTTATGTTGGATGGACTTTATAGAGAATAAGCAATATGTGCTGTTATTTCGTTCTTAATAACGTGGGTGCTAGACAGAAAATTTTAATTGATGGTAATCTTTTCTACCAAATGGAACAGAAAAATTGGATTCGTCCGCAAACTTAAAACTATTCTTAAAGAATTACATGTAAAAATATAATTTTCCATTGGTTTTCCAATAATTAAACTAAGCTCCCAAAAGAGGAGTTTGTTCAAGAGAAGAATCATTAATCATCAGCAGTTAATGCCAAAATCATTAATTAATGGTCAATTTTATAATCATAAATTAAAAAACAGTTATTTTTAAATAACTTTTAAAAAGTTGTGTTAAAAATCAAAACTTTGTTTAACATTTGATGAATATAAGCAATAAACTAAGAAAATGCTATTATTTAAAGAAAGATTTTTTTGCTTAGAAATCCTTCATTCTTCTTTCATACCCGCTTTGTTTATAGTATATGTTGAATATTATAAAATACAATATAGTTTATAATTATATTTTCACTGTGGCTATGCAAAACGTTTCACAAATAAAGATTATTATTTTTACATGTATTCTAAAAATGTTTTACGTATCCAATCACCAAATATTAAACAAAACAGTATGTTCAAAAAGCAAACGTAGTACGAAAAAGTAAAATTAAAAATATTTGCTCTTTGTATTATGATACTTGGAAAACATTACATACAAGTAATAAAATTTTTCAAAGTAATTTAATTATTGTATTGTTAACTATTGCATGAATCAGAATCAGATGTGTAGTATGCAGAATGCTCGACAGCTCAAAGTAAAAATTTGATAAAAGTAAATATCATAGAAAGAATCCAAACCATAAGAAAATATGGTCGTAAGTAGTTATCACTTACGACCATATTTATATTTCTGTATTATCGTCTCTTTCTTTTATGTATATAAACATAAAAGAAAGAGACGATAAACACAATGAGGACGTATTTAGATAATAGTGTCAGCGACAGACATATCCTCTTCCAATAAGAATTTTGATCGCAATCACCATATCTTTTTTTCAGTATATTTTGTACCAGAACATGTACTATTTTAGCATTCACGTATAGTATCACTTATATATTCACCGCTAAATTTTCTTGAAATTCTATAACTTTAATTACTATTTTTTACATCTCTTTTTTATTCCAAAGATATTAGATATGAGTGCCTGTATTCAAAAAAATCTTTTCTGAGTTACTGTTTTAAAATTTAGTTTTATAATTTAACTTGTAGTAAGATTTTAGTATTTTTTTAAAATTTAATTTATTTAATTAGCAGTTATCGATTTATTTTTATTTTAATGAAATATCTCCATACAACTCATTTCTTTTGATTCAAGTGGGAATAACTAGAATTTATTTTAAATAAAAAATAGCTATTTTCGATACTCCATTTAATAATTCTTAAGAAAATAAAAATAAATAAATGAAAATAACTTAGAAAGATTCGTATAAAATACTAAAATGATTATTGCAACTGATAAATACTTCATGTCTCATGATGTAATAATAATATTTATTGGATTATTTACAATAGAAAAATAATTTCTCAGTGTGTAATACAAATATTCTGTTTTAATTGATATAACAGACCCTTTCTTTTTGATTCAATTTTACTTTTAAAAGGCTTTTTATGTTTAGATGAATTATTTCAAAATGTTGAATGTTTCAGTCTTCTTAAATGTCTCCTTAAATTCATGCAATACTTTCATTTCTTATAAAGCTATAAACTTGAAAATTATTTTCAAGACAATTTTTAAGGATCTAAAGAGGAAATCGAGAAAGAGAGCGCTCCCTTGTGTACTTATATTTGATACAATGCTAGATGATTAAAAACTCAAAGATAATTAATGTTTTTTATCTTATGATATTTATATAAATTTAATTATACGTATTATGTTGAATGATGGATATAGAGTAATGAAACAAAAAATAATATTTAATATTACATAACATTTTAAAATTGAAATTGTTAGAAGTAAAATAAATGGAAAAGAGAGATTGTGCTTGGATTTTTTTTTCTGTTCATAATTATTAGTCCCTTGTAATATTTTTATTCATGAATTTAAGACTTTCAATTAACAGGAAAATTTGTTATTTTACTTTTTCTCTAATTATGTTAGTACACCCTCAGTCAAGAAAACAGATATGGTCAATGTAGACTTAGGCCCCTCAACGGCTGTCGTTCTTCTGAGTTTTTTTTATGTAAGATACTATTTGCAATGAAATAAACAGTTCTCAAAAATCAATGATAATAATTTTATATTTGTTTTCATTTTATAAACTTTATACTTATATTTCAGAGCATTAAAAATTAATTAAATATTAATTTATAATTTATTATAATAAATTATAGTGTAAAGAGTATATCCTAATTATAATTTGCTTAAAATGAAGATTTACAGATCACAGAAATTTATATAACATATTGTAGTGTAATCTTTAGAGAATATAAACTCTTTTTTTAATTTAATTCTTAAATAACAAAATTAAATGAAAATTCAAAAGTTTGTATTCTGTTTAACTAAATTTTATAAATAAACAGCTCCAAAACTGAAATTTTAATAATGATTTAATGTTGAATTTTTCAGTAAGATAATTATCAAAAAGAGCACATTACAAATATTTAGAAAATGGAATATGAAAATTTATACTCTTTCATATTTACACAAACATCTTATTATACTCTATTAAAAGTGAAATATTTCATTATTTGATATAATTATTATTAATATAGTACAATTACAATTGTACCAAATAATTAGATTGTTTTCCATTATTTGATACAATTCATTTATATCTAAAATATATTTTTTTAATTTTAAATCATTTTAACTATTTAAAATACCGTAAAAATGTGCGATATTTTTACATTTCCTTATCATTTCCTGTTAAATAACAAAAATACTTTCAAAATATTTTGTAAATATGAAAACTTATAGGGTAATCAATTTTGATTGTTATGTCCAATGCTTTAAAAGTAACAATTGTTTGATAATGAACAACAGTAGATAATTTAAATAAACAATGGAATGTTTCATATTGTGAAATACAAAATCCTTTTTTAATAATGATTATTGGTTTTTTTTAAAAAATAAGTGAAGAATTTTAAAATGTAAAACTTTACAGCCTTATATTTAATCTCAGATAGTTAATATTTTTTTCTATATAATTGTTCAGTCAATCCCCATTTACATGTAAAATGTTACGTGTTCCTCTTCAAAAAATCATTTTATGTTGATATCTTGAAAAAATATGTGTTTCATTTAAGCTTTTTTTTTTATCTCTCAAGGGGATAAAATTACAGCCATTCTGTTAATTGCATACTCTTTGATGAAAATTATTACCATTAATTCTTTGGAATATTCCCTCCTCTATGTTTTTGTTTCTATTACCACCCAAAAGGAACATATCATTAACTAAACTAATGTCTTTCTGCTGAAATATTCAATGAATCAACTTTATGGATTATGATTAATTATAAATACCCTTTTTATTACAGTAACATATTAGATAATAATCTAATAAACATGGCATTCTATTATTAAAAGGGTAAAAGTACTCTGTACACTTCTTGAAATTTTCATAAAGAGATGTTTAAATCTCAGAGAATTAGAAAATTTTTTGAAGTGCGTTGCTGTTTGTCAATTGCAAGACGTGTGTGTTATTAAATAGCTAATTGTATGATAAAATGTAGTTAATAGTTTCATTTAAATTAAGAGTTTGAAAACTAATTAGGATATATACATGTAAAATATATTAAGTTGTACACATAATATCTCCATAAAATAAAAGTTAAAAGTATTTTAACTTATGAGAGCAAGGATAACTGAGTAATTTCTTAAGAATTACCAAATTTGCCAAAAAACACTCCATGGAAGAGCTTAAAATTGATAGCATGAGTTGGCTTTGTGTATCATTTTTCATTATTGACTCAAAATTGTTTTCTAGATAAGGATGAGTAACAAGATATGTAAATGGTTCTAAGTTTGTAAAAACACGTCCGGATTTGGTTATTTAATTCTACTCCTTCCACAGAAGAATTGATTAACAAAACACAAATTCTTATACAAGAAAATACATTAATTTACCTACATAAATATTTTAAATAGTTTTCGAAAATAGAATGATTAGATCATATCAAATAGTTTGGTTGGTTTTATTTTCAAATTTATCATTCTATATTTTTTAGCTGTGGAGTTATTTAAAAAAACACATTTAATCAAACAGAGTTTTAAATTTAATTGATTTAACAAGTACTATCTCCTAACATATTGGATTTCTCAAGAAAGAGAATTTACATTTTATAATCAAATATGCATCAAATGTTTTTTTTTTGTTTTGTTTCTAATGGCGGGCTTTCTTGAGCAAGTAAAGAACATTAGCCACAACAAGGCCGGAAAATGCTACTTATTTTATCGTTACCCAGTGAACCAAGTCACGTTACCTGTGAACCAAGTCACGGAGGTACGAGTAGAATCGCCCGCGCCACACGACCACAAACCCGCTTGTAGGGCGGGCCACATTTATCCATCATCTGAGGAAAGTACAAGAAACACAGAGAGAGAAAGTACATCCATGCCCGAGCCGGGATTCGAACCCAGGTCCTCCCCATCCGTAATCAGTTACGCTAACCACTAGACATGTTGGGCGGCTAACATCAAAAGTAATTTTTGAGGTAAATTGGTAGATGATATGTTGAGACGTGTTTCCATTAGAGTTATTGCCTCTAAAGTCTCTGTTTTTTTCTTAGATCATGATAAATAGAAAAACTCCTTTGTTAGGCAATATGGGATGGATATTTAAATGTACCTAAGAACAACTTTCATCACTATGTAATAAATATAATTAACTACAATAACATTCTTACATATAAATTATTCGTTAATGATTTCTTTACTTACATTTTTATGTATAATCTATTACAAAATATTTATCATGTATTCATTCTTACCAATGCAACTGTAGTAGTTACGGGAAAATTAAATATATTACATTTCTACTTTCTTCCATATTTGTTGGCTATTTTTCTTCCCTCAGAACTTGAAGCAACATACTTAGGAGATCATGTGGATAAAATTTGATTCATATTTATTCAATAATTTTTTAATCAGAGCAATATTTGAACACATCCAGTTTAATTTCGATCATATTGCATACCATTTATTCATTTTATTTCAATATTTAATGAATATATTTATATTTTATGAAAAAAGTAATATCTATAAAATACCATGATATTTGGGGAGACCATGATACATGCCAGTTCATGGAAAATATTTTTATTTATTAAAATATTCTTATGATTTTGACAGGAATTAAAGTTTTATAATAATTTGTATAAATGAACTCCCTCATTAGGAAGCATTTCGAATGCAGAATCAATTCTTCATTGAATGTTGCATATTTATTCAATTTATATATATATATATATATATATATATATATGAAAATATTTCATATTAACAAAAAGAAATCTAACTTTTAATGAGTCCACATCTCAAAACTATTATTGTTTATTTTGTGATCTGAGAACATTTCAAATAATGATGCGCCATTATAGCATTATCTATTCATCACAATAAAATATTATTTCTGTATGGTCCTGTTTTTTTATAAACTCCATATATCAAAAATTTTTCCTTGTACACGTTTTAACGGGTGATGAAATTACGCTGCTTCAACATCAACAAAAAACAAACCTATAATATTTTGATGATTTCCAGCTTGCATTTCATTTTGCTAGTATATATTATTTTAACATTTTGTTATGATTATGAATAACATTTTGATATTGCAGATAGTTGTCTTATCTCAACTTGCCGATATCTATAATTTATGATTTAGTTGATATCGATTTGAACCTTTTAAAAGGTTAAAAGGGGATGAGTTTAATATCTTGCTTAACATTTTCGTTATAAATATTCTAGATAGTGTTTTGATAATGATTCAAGATAATATTCTAGATAGTGATTCTAGATAGTATTCTAGATAGTGATTTTGAAAAATTTAAAGGAAGCTTTATTATTAAAGTCACTTTACAAGTCACTTTATATGTTATTCATAATTTTCAACAATTTGCTCAATTTTTAATAATAATTATTCTTTATCGTATTATTGTGATTTTTGTGCTACATTTATAAGAATAAATTGAAATTTTGTTATTTTGATTACTTTTTCGATTGAGATTGATTATTATTGAGATTCTGTGCTACATTTATAAATATTAAGTCATAATAAACTGTTGCTTTTTATTTTGATTTTCAAAAATTTACATTGAAAAATGCAAATCCGTGCTTTTTCAAATTAATTTTATCGTATAACGAATTATGAAAAATAAGTTTAAGCAATTAAAGAATTTTGCTAAAATTTCACAATTATTATTAAAAATTTGTTATAACTTAACAATATAAGACTCTAGTACCTTGAAGAAAGTAATACTGTCATAAATATAAAATGAATTATTTAAACTAGTTTTTCCTTGAATTTGAGAAATTTGTAGATTAACTTCAGTGTATTACAATTCCCCAGTAAAGATCTAATATAATCCTAGCTAATTTGTAATAATTTATAAATATAAGTTTATTAATATAAGTAATATTTTATAAATATAAGTTAAATATAAGTTTAGTGAAAATATATTTCCTTTCAGCGAAATCTCATCGATCACAATTTTTATTTGTTTCCATTAGCGTTTTGATTCAAATTATATTCCTCTTTAAGAACTTCATGAAATTTTCAGGCAGGTCATTTAAGTTTATCAAAGCTTTTCTATTAAGACGAAATCAAATAAATGGTTATTGGTTATTTAATAATTTAAATTTATTGGCTTGAATACACTGTGGGCTGACCACTGAAATTGTACCAAGAAAGATAAGAGATATCACAACAAAATTTATCTTGTAGGTAACAAGTTGACCAAGAATCAAATGATTAAATTTATAGAATTCTGGGAAGTGTGATTCCTGCCAAAAACAGTAGCCAGAGTAGCCGTCATTGTTGCAGATCACCGGAGCCACACGCTTCGGCATTGATTCAAAGAGATTTCGGATGTGGTCTTGTGGTACAGCAAACCAAACAACTTCCACACGTTGTTAAAGTTAATCTGGTGTGGCAGTTGGGGATATAATTTGGGTAAATCATTAAGTAACCATTTACCACATGTTTTCTATCGGCGAAATATCCGGAGAGCGAACCGACCAGGGAAGCAACTCAATATGGTGATTGACAAAGAAGCCTTGGACAATGCGTGCCATGTGTGGTCACGCATTATCTTGTTGAAAGCTGTGGGCAAGCCCTGAAGGTAAGGAAGGACAAATTAATCCAACACCACTGAGATTTAGTGCTGGCTGTTTACCGGCAATGCGTACTAGAGGAGTGCGAGAGTGATATCCAATACCGTCTAATACCATAATATTTTTTCCCCTGAAAGATAATCCACAATTTCAGTAGACCACTCTATCCTTCCACAGTCGAACTTGGAAACTTGATAAAAAAATAATCGCTGTTCTCTGCGAGGCATAATTAATAGTTTTTTCAATAAATAAATAAATAAAACAATTGCTGAACTTGAAATGGTCGAAATCTCCAAGCCACCTTAAATAGTGCTTTGAAGTGGCGCCACAGGCGTATGTGATGCTGAAATTCTAATCATTTTTATATCTCACATTCGCTAATGTATGGTTTAAATTTCCTGTTTTTTGCATGCTTCCTTCTGGGTGTTGCATTTACGGGGGTCAGTAGTGTATTCCTTTGGTATCCTGACTACTAAACCATTGAATATAACTTATTTTCAGCGAAATCCTTTTATGAATCGATATTATAGGTCAGCTTTGATAAATTACTCATTTCTTCGTTTTGACAAATTAACCCTACCTATATTCTGATGATTTTCTAGAGATAATATTTGAAAAATCCTAGAAAATTAATTTTTGGTTAATTGGAATAAACACTTATCATGAAAATTCTATTAATAACATTTGTCGAAAATTTCTGTTTTTGAAAATTTTGTAATATTTTGGATTTAACTTTATTTACAATAAAATTCTCTAAGAATGATTTAAAATTATTATTGGTAAAAGAAAATGTTAAAAAAACGCAAACTTATAACCAAAAGCATTTTATAACAATCAAATGAATGATTGAGAGTATCACATTTAGATGTAATTTAGTTATTAAGAAATAATTTTTAAGTGTAGTGAAGAAAAAAGCATGTAAATTCTTTTAAAGATCAATTTTGTTATTATGTAGTGTTTTTCGAATGCATAGATAAAAAATTATCTTATCAGTATTTCATGATATTAAACCATTCTCATTTTTTGTTGTTGAATCTTCAATCTTCATCTACTATTCTTATTCATAAATTTTATAATCTTAGTCACAATTTTTTTTAAAAATTAGCATTGGAGGATTATTTACATTCACAATATTTGTTTTTAATATTATAGTCAAGAACATTTTTTTTACGTTATTACATTTGTTTACTTTAATATATTACATCACGAAACATTTAACACGTTAAGAAAACAACTTCAAACAAGCAGTTATTTCAGATTTATTTAAATTTCATGTTACGCTAACAAAATGTGTTATTGATTAGGTCATTTTGATAAATAATGTATTGCGTGTTTTCGTTATCGCATTCGAAACATTATGGTACATTTATATAGATTTTTACAATCAATACATCCTTTCAAATTATTTTCTGCTTTTACTTATTGAGAAGAAAAAAATATTTGCAAATTATCTCAAGAAAAGTACTTATAAATTTTTTTCGATTTTGCTTTAAAGTAAAAAAAAAACACTATTTATATAATATTACAGTTTACTAAATGGAAACAAATATAGCAACTTAGTTGTGAATTCCACATTATGCATTTCATTTACTTGTATTTTGAATAAATATGTTCTGCAGATATTCATATTTATATTTCTTGTAAACAATTTTGCATTGCTTGCCTGCTACAACTATTTGATTTAAACTTTAGAAAGTAAAATTTTGTGATTTAATTTATATAAATGCGCTCATCTTAAATATCTCAAATAAGAATGCTTTTCTTTACAATTCTCTTAAAAAAATTAATAAATTTTCTTTGATTTGTTGTTTTTCAAAAGCTTCAAGTTAAAGATCTCTATTTCAGAACATAAAGAATTTTCTAACTTTAAATATACAAAAGAGCATAAAAGCATAAAACTCACAATTTACTTTGATTTGTGATTCGCTTCAGTATAACTTATAATTCTTTGTTAGATATTAAACACATAATGTATATGTGTGTATACAAATATACATATAGAAATCATATTTAATTAATATAGAAAACGAATAAAACTAAACAAGCTGATTTTTTTTTAACTTAATATTAAGTTTTCCTAAAGATTTTGGTATTCTAATTTTCTAAGTTATATTATTCTTTGACTCGATAAATTATTTCTGGTTTTTATACAATATAAAAGACTTAATAAAATATTTGAAATAGTTGATTTTTAAAATAATATTCTGCATCAACATAGTGAACTTTTTTATGTAAGTAAAGTTTGTTACGTGATACAGATATATTTGTATATCTAATGTAAAAACTTATTGCTTAAAAACTTCAATTTTTCTATAAAGGATATTTAAAGTTTATTTTATCATTTTTACTTTTGAGATGAGATTGAAAAGATCAGCGCTTATTTAGCACTGATCTTTTTAGCTAAAAATCAATGTTCTTATTTAACAGGCTCATTAGTCTGTTAAATAAGAACAAAAATGTACCACATTCAAATTCACATGATTGAAAAAAATTAGGAAATTATAGTTTCAAATGCAACTGTGTTAATTCCATTATGAAAAATTTATTGTTTTGAAAAATTTCATTTGGTTCGAAAAACTTTTTAAAAACAAACTATTGTACGCTAATTTACCTTAAGCACTTTTATAGTACTAATGCATTGCTGAAATTTGAATTATTTGTATATTTTATGAAACAAAAGAATAACATTATCAAAAAACTTGAAAAGCAATTAATTTATGTAATGTTACAATTATCGAGAACATTACATTAGTGTATCTTAAATAAAATAGGAATATTATTATAATTTATTTTTCTGGTTCTTATCGCTTCTACTGATGAATCTACTATCGTTCACTGTAGTAATGCGTAGAAATATTCAATTTGTAATAAAACTTTATCATTAAAGAATAAAAATATTTATCCCTAAAATATAAAAAAATTAAGGAGTCTAAATGATCTTTTCAGATATTTTTCTTTCTTTCTTTATTTTTTTTAAAGCACGATTTACAATTTTTATTTATATATTTTTTTCAGTCTTAATAAAACTAACATGACAAATTTAATTCAAATTTCTAAAGTTATAATATAAACATTTTTGATTTCTCAGAAAATTAAAAAATCTTCATCTTAATAATTGTCTATTGATTAATATAAATAAAATATCAATATTATTGAACGTTTTTGAACTGGAAATTTTTAGTTTTGATTTTTATGTGTCGTAATATATATTTAGCGCTAAATAAACACTAATAAAATTTGTGTGTTTTGCTTACATATAAATTAGTTTGCAGAAAACTTGCACACTTTACGAAATATTTCAATCAAAATTATCAATTATAGATTATTTATCTCTTTATTTTTTCTTTTAAAAAGTAAACCCTTAAATGTTTCTTGCATTGTGATGTCTTTTTTGAAAGTGATGAAATACATAAATTAAATTTATTGTAAAAAGAAAAATATTCCTTAATATTAATTGTTTTAATATACATTAATTTCAATCGTCTTTCAAATTTTGTGCTTCACAAATATTATAATTAAGATAGAATAATCTTCTTAGTTTACTTCCTTTTACTTTAAATAAATTTTCTACAAAAATTGCTGCAAATCATTATGGAAGTAAGCACATAAAAGGTAAACTCATTTTCCATCTCTTAAACTTTAGTTATGCTAATGTCACAAATAATTTAGTTTTATCAAATGCCTCAAAATGAAATTATTTATCTGTTATATATTCAAAACTACATACCAAAAGTAAAATAATTACAGGAGAAGATCTCTTTGTTAACACAATAACTTTACAAAAGAGAAATTCATACAGCTATTAAATGTATTTTCAAATTTTGTTTTAATTTCTGAAAAATAGAATAAATTGTCGACAGTTTTTGCGATATACACTCTAATTCTGCAATATATTTCAGAAATATATTTTTAAAACAGTTTTTACCAAATATTGAGGGGTCATAAATTTTAATATTAATATTAAAAAATTATAGGACAAACACGGCTCAAAATATTTATACTATATTAATAGAGACACAAATTTCATTTGTAGATAGTTATTTTTATAGTTTATTTGACTTTTGCCTATAATTTCTACTGAATGAATAAGATAGCTATGCCAAATATTTAGAATTATTTCTGAGTATTTGATATTATAGTGCAGCGATAGGAACAAGTAATTTTACAAGAATAAAAATGTTAAAGTATGAGATATTGGTATAATATCCTTTTCCCCTCATGATATAGTATTTTTCATAACTTAGTAAAAAACGATGAATGAAAGTATAAAAGAGTTAAAATTTCTAATAAAAAATATTTTTACCTTGAAATTGTTGAATAACTTCTTCAATAATCTCACTTATATCAAGTAATTTTTCTGAGTAAGAAAAAATTAATCAAAATATATTTTCTATAAATATTCTTTCACTCAATAAATTTTAAATCCTCAGTTTTGTTTTTACGTTTTTTAAAAGTCTTGTTTCCCTGCCATTTAAATTTAAATAATTAATTATTCGATAGCTTTAAATAGTTTATGTGAGCTATACTCTTTTATAAACAGTTTTTATATAATATTTGTTGTATGGATCAAAGAGCTCTCTAGCTAAAATAAAAAAAGCACGGATAATCAGTCACAAGAGCTTTCTACTATATGAATATATCTTTACTAGTAAAACTTTGCTACGAGTAAATAATAGTTTTCTGGTACTTACACATGATAGTTATTGTTTTCAAAGAATTTTAGAAACAAAAAGTCACAAAGGAATGTTCTATTCATTTTAATTCTTATTCACTAGGAAAATAGATTTTTCAAATTTAAATTTGTATCACATGTTTTATTTCAAGAATTGCGAAACAGATTTTTATGTTTGGTCACTCGTAGGTAACTATTGAATATTTTATTTGCTTTTCTCAATAATAAAACTAAATGAGATGAGTTTAGTCAATCAAAGGTTTTATTTAAATGAATTTAAAAGTAAATTAGAAAATATTAAATTTTAAATTTTTATCATTTTAAAAATTTTAAATGCGGATCTTGATCGCTTACTAAGAGTAATTTTATCGTTTTTCAGGGAACATTCTGATTTCTTTTCAACTATGAATTTCTCTCTTTTAGAAAATTTCCTCAAGAGACAGGTAGTTTCTTCATGATTTCGTTTTTTTTTCCACATTCAGTTCTTTTTAATCGATTACTTACCAACAAATATTATTTAAAATTGTAATTTAAGAAAATTAGTTTTTCTCTGCCATATCTCTTCAAATTTTTAGTTGGCTGCTCCACAGTCACATTTTGGGTTCAAAGTCTGGTTAGTTGTTTGAGCTATTTTTTTTTGTTTCCTTTTTTTGCCGTTTTATGTCCCCTTTTGCACAAGAAATCTAATTCAATATGGATAAACGACTTAAAGGGCAGTCCAAAATACTAGACCCATTCATGTTCAAGGAAAGAATCGAACCTATGAGATCTTCAATGGAGAACAGATAGCTGACTATTCTGCAAACAGTAGGCTATTTACTGATATTTAACTGATATATAACTGATATTTCGTTGTATATTTTTGTTGACAAGCTTTTGCAATATAATTATAAAATATTCTTACTTAGTGGGTTTTCAAACCTATCTTTTGTCAATGAATATTAAATTAAGGTAATACATTTAATTTTTCTCAAGTTCAGTTTTTTATACGTCGCAAAAATCTTTTATATTATGAAATATTTAACAAACTAAGAATATGAAGAATCTCATATTTCACCTACTTTTGCCTATGTTTTAAAGTTAAAATCTTATCGTAATTTCATGAATGACATTTCTAATTTCAAGTATTGTCTGCCGTCGAATACAAGTTATTTAATTTAAGTTGCAGAATATATGATATGACATAAAATATTATTTTCTATTACATTCAAAAGATGATGGAAGACCTAAAAGTGATTCTTCAGTACATTTTTATAATTTTTTTGTGTTACAAATTGTTATTCTATTGTCATCATTGAAATTAAATATCGAACATAAAAGTATTGAAAAATTTAGTTTTCACATTGTTAAAATAAATGAAAAGATTTTATTTCTATGTACAAATTTATACTGAACTAACTTTAGAATTTAGAACTCATCATTGGTATTCATTTAGACATCAATGATTTTCAGAATATTATTTTAAATTTTTGTTAGTAGTTGAATGTTCATAAGTTCGAACTGAATAATACGCAATACAATATCATAATAGATAAGAGTGTTTTTTTTTATTTCCTGGGTAAATTCAAATAACGGAAGCAATTAGAAAGTTATTAGACATATACACACAAGTATATTTTATTCATAAACTTTTAAGGACACTGAACTCGGACTTCAGCTGCTTCAACCAAAACTGACATTGCCTTTTTAATGACACACACCATGTTACAGAACGACATTCTTCGCATTATAAGAATAAAAAAGCGTCATATTTATATCACGCAACTTTCTACTGCATGCAAAGTAATAAAAAAGGAAAAACTAGATTCGAGTATTTTTCTGAGTCATTGTATTAGAAAAACTCATTTTAATTTATTTCTCTACTGATTATCCATTAAAAAAGAAAGTGACAAAAATCAGGATACATTTATGAGGGCTTCGTATTTTCCAATAAAGTATAAAGAAGTTATTCTTTAATGAAAAATGATTAATTTATGTTTCACCTTACATCCAGAAAATTATACTGTAGGGTTTTCCTCAGAAAGGTTCTTTCTTATACGAGGGTCACTCTGAAATTTTTGAGATACAACTAGGTTTTTAAAGTTATACTTATAAAATTTTAGTTGTGTTCAAAGTAGTTTCCTCCAGCATCAATGCACTTTTGTCGACGAATTTTTCACAGATTAAATGCCTCAAGCCATCCATTTCTTGGAATAGATGAAAAAAATGCACTTATAGCCACACCAATCTCTTCTTCTGAATGGAAACGATGTCTACGTAAGTTCTTTTTTAGATTAAAGAATAATCAAAAATCGCACATAGCTAGATCAGGTAAATACAGCGGATGTTCGATCACTTTAATTTGCTTTTGTTTAAGAAACTCAACTGTTAATCCGGCTGTATGTGAAGATGCATTGTCATGGTGAAGAATTAGTTACCTAACATTCAGCTCTTGTAGAATTTCCAGAAGACATTTAGTGGCATACCAGTTTGCTGTTACTGTCTTCTTTCCTTCCAGCTTGATGGCTTTGACCAATCCCGTACTTCTGAAGAAAACGGCATACATCACTTTTTTCAGTGCGCGTTGTTTTTTTTTACCATTGTCGGCGTAGGATCATCTTCAAAGACTCATACTTTGCTTTCTTGACGTGTTGGAACGTCAAAAAACGGTATGTACGTTTCATCACCTGAGACAATTTTAGAAATGATGTGGTGGCCACCATCATTTAGCAATTTAAGAGTTTCTTTAATGATTCTGACACGCTCCTCTTTCTGGTGCTCAGTTAGATTATGGGGAACTCAACGGCAAACTACCCTTTTCATATGTAATTCTTCATGAATGGTTTTATGTATGGCTGCGGATCCAATGTTAAGCTCCTTCTGTATCATTTGATAGGTATAGCGATTATCATCCATTAACATTTTTCGTATGGCAGACTCATTATCCGAGATTTCTGCCGACGGCGACCTTCCTGTGTGTGCTTCATCCGTAAGAAAATTACGACCTCTTCTAAATTCTCCAAACCATCTCAATACAGTAGCATGAACTGGAGATTTATCACCAAACGCTAATTGCAACCGTTGAACGCATTCTTCTTGATTTAATCCTGCTTTAAAATCGTAGAAAATCATAGTGCGAAAATGTTCTTGCGTCAACTCCATTTTCTCTTCTGTTTAAAATTTGTTCTACGCTAAACAAGTTGAAGTAAGTCAGTAAAAAATCATCTTCTGTGTTAAAATACTTTATGTTTTAATATTAAACCGTTTTTTTTTTTTTTTTTTTTTTTTGTAAATTCACGTCTGCGCGTATCTCAAAAATTTCAGAGTAACCCTCCTAATATTTGCATCAATACACAGTATAAATTTTTCCAATACATTTTATGAGTCACTTTTATATTAAACAACTGATAGTCGTGTCATACTCGTACTTCTACAATATATTTAAACATATTACCAGCCACATACGATTATTATGCTTCGCTTCATATTTTTCTCCTTTCTCAATTTTTCAGTATATAATAATTTATTATTCCTTTAATTAAATTAAGTGATTAATTACTTTAATTTTCTTTTACTTATCTTACTTAATTTTCAAATAGATAACTATCTTTAGAAAATTAAGTAAAATTTAGATTCATTAGATTACTTATCTTAATTTTCTTTTAGATATATTAAAAAAAAAAAAATAAATAATTCCTCAAAACAATATATAAATATATATATTTGATATTGGTAACTACGTGGCAGAAAATATTTTAACAATATTACAACATATTTCAGTCATTTGATTAGTCAGTACAAAATGTCAAGAGTTCACAAGTGCATGATACAAGAATAAAATGCTATATAAATCTCTGAAAAAAAACAGACCTCAGTAATTCCAAGATTCAAGTAAAAAGTTTTCATGAGTTTTAGATACCGACCAACTGCTGGGAGATTAAGAGGAAAAACAAGGCTGTAAATTTTAAATCTAGATTTATGATAGTTTTTTATTGCGTGGTTTCATTACTGCAATAAAAATGTAGGTCAAACTTCGGTGAATTTCACGTCTAAATTGGGTTACTAAAAATAATAGGCATTTCATTGATAAAATTCAAGAGAATGTCCAATTACAACGTTTTATTCTAAATAGAGAAAAACTATAAGTTTGCGTAAACTAAGAATAAATCAGATTAGTGCCGATTTAATAAAATTTTTATATAACATTATTTAAGATCATTTTCATTACAATTTCTATTATTTTCACTCTACAGTGTAAAATAAATGCTGTCATTGGGTAGATAGATTAGTTGTGTACAAGAACTGCTTCATACTAAGTTATATCTAAGAATTGTGAGCGAAAATTAAAATGCTTTATTATAGACTTAAAATTTAAACGTTTACCTTTTTACTTAGTGATATTTTTCATTTCTTAACTTTATATATATATATATATATATATATATATATATATATATATATGTGTGTGTGTGTGTGTGTGTGTGTATACATACATTATATTTATTTATTTATTCAAAAGCAAAATTAAAGGGTTACTCTAGAGATTTATGACTTATTGAATATCTCTCTTTTAGTTTCATATTCTTATATTAGAAAGTTCATTATACGAAACACTTTCTATTTCTTTTCCTTTTTGCTTCGAAGAATGTTTAAATGAATTATGGCAATCAGCCCAGAAAATTGACATCGCACGCTACCTTATGGCTATCTTATTTTAACAAGACGAACATGGAACTTCTGATGATAGATACGTTTTTAGTTTTTTCTTTTTGGATCAAAGCATTCAAACATGGTGAATTCTCCGAATACTTGTACAGTCATAAAGCAATAAAAAAGGTTTCTACATTATTATTGAAGTCTAAAATTGATCTAGGCACATCATCATAATATTTTCGAATGGATAAGTTGCTATTTTCGAATTTCCTTGAGATTTATTGATGTGGTACTTTTTGTAAGACACTGAATATCAGTAATGTTTGTGTGTGTGTATGATTTATATTATTTTACAATGAATATTTTTATATTCTACATGTTAGAATACCTCACAAAACAAACACTTTATCTCTCATGTTTAAAATATATTCATAATATTTTATTTAAAAGTAAAATTGGGGAATAATGACATCAATTTTATCACTATCATGATAATTTATCGCTTTATCATTCTTTATCAGCTCTTATCATGTTTTTCCTTATGAACTTATAAGCTTGTAAGAGTTGTCTATTTATCGATCTGGGAAAAATGAAGTACACAAACAATTTGTGATTTCATAATAAATAATAAAAATGCATTATGCAATTGCTAAAAATAATAGCAAAACAACATTTGCATAATTAAAATAGCAAATATATAAGTAATATACTTGTGCATTAATGCTTAATATCTGTTTAGTTTGGAAAAATGATATTTGATTATGATAAATGTACTTAGAAAAATATTTGTTTTAAAATAAGAATCAAATTTATAAAGTTATAATGATGTATGGTTATTACATGCATTTTCTATAATTAGTTCGAAGTTACAAAAGAATTTTCTGAAAAATTTAGAGAGTAAGTAAAACTCTCAAAAAGCTCTGATATTTTATTAATATAAATTTTTGATTGTCTATTTTCCTATCATTAGAATCTAAAATGTAATACAGGCTAAAGGGTAATGTACAATCACAGGGAGAATTAAAACGTCTTCTAAGTTTAAATACTTTTTCATGAGATTTCAGGCAGGAAGAATAAATAAACTTTTGAGTTTTAATGCTAAATACAAATATAATAAACTCTAAAAGAATGGATTTTCAAAATAGTGATATAGCAATCTTGTATAAATATAAGTCAAATCATTGAAGATAAAAACTGCTTGTGATAATGATAGAGATAAAAACATTTACTGCAAATAATTTTGCTACTTTATATTTAATATTTTAACTAATAAATTTACATAATTTATGTATCTATAAGAGTATAAAAAGCGTATTTCAGTAGTATTTAAACTATTTTTGTAAAGATATATCTAAAAAATTATATCGTAGACATTAGTAGATTAAAATCATTTCTTTCCGTCTTTTTTTTTATAATAAATTAATGACTTTAAATTGTCATGCAATAGGTTGAAAATTAATGATTATTAGAGAAAATAATAGAAAAATAAGATTTTTTCTGAGATCAACAGATTTTATCACATAAGACTAGTGCTATGTGATAAAATCATCACAATTATAATTTAATTATAATTATGATAAATTTCTTGTTCAAAAATATAGTTAGAAATAAAAAAAATACATAAAGTAAGTAGGTTTGTATTGCTTCCAAACTAGTGAATCACTGTAAATTATATTATGAATTTATCAATACTTGCTTTGTTAAAACTTTAAATAAAACATATTTTAACTCATTAAAACCAGCTTTTCATCTTCTAATGCATCTTCTTTTAATTACTTTTGTTTTAATAAGCTTGTTTAACGTAGTCAATTAATGATTAAAAATGTAATTTTTATGTATTTTTTACATTTTCCTTATTTTATAACTAATGAATACGACAGATGTTTTACAAATGATGAAGCAAGATAAAATTTCCAAACAGTGTTCAATAAACAATAACGTAGAAAATTAATTTTGTCCCTCTTATGTAATATTTTTAGTTGTACTGAAGGAACCAGTATTTACAACGAATTTTAATTCCTTTATCTCGTTGAATTTAATTTTTGAAATAAAATGGATACCTGAAATAGCTTTAGAATTGATTGCTATACCGTTTGACATCAACGGTTTATGTATATATTGCATATTGCCTTCATTTACAAGGAACATATATGCATCAAAGAATTATCCGGTGATTTATACTAGTATACAGTTTATATATCTGTTTCAATATTTAACAAAGTATCTCCTCACTTTTAAGTGGAGAATAAGTATAATATTTTAAAACTAAACTATCCTTTCTTCATTTCAGAACTAATAACCTGAAATTTTTATTATCAGAAATGTTGAAACTGAAGCGTGTTGATAGATAACTCAATGTGGATATTGATGAGTTCAGATAACACAACCAATTGATTTTATTAAAATGATTGATGATCATATATGTTGAAGGAAAAATATCTTCAAACAATTTTGGAATATCTTGAGATAATTTTTAAACATGTCTGTGCTGTATAAATCAATGGATTCATTTTTTTTAGCAAATTAATATTTTCTAACATAAAACTATAGGGTGGTATATAGTCAATTCATTATTAACAATTAAATTAATTAAGCAAATCTTTGGTCTCAGTTGTTTTATTCTAACTTAAATTTAAAAAAATTTGCAAAACTTTGTGAAATAAATAAAAAAGTTAAAAGAAGTAAAGCCTCATTATATTCGTGTGTAAAGTTTTGGAAAGATTAAAACACCTTAACTTATAAATGATGGAAAAATATTTTATTAAAGCAAAGATTTCAGAATGATGAAAGGCTTTGTATTACTTGTTAAGGGCATGGAATATCTTCAATGCTTAAAAAAAATTCCATTACATCTTTAATGTTAAGATCTCACCTAGAATGATGATATCCTAAAACTGATAGGTCGAAACTCATTTATTGGGCAATAATTCTTAGTGAAATAATCAAATTTGAATTCTGATTTGAAACTGTAAAAAATCCACTGTAATTATCCTACATACATTTATTTATATTCTTTTCTCACACTTGAAATTTCTTTTCACTCTTCATATCATCAGTTATAGCATATAAATTTTTGGAAATTTAATTTTTTTTTCAACTAATATAGATATATTATAATTGTTTGGTAAGTTAATTCTGACCTATTAGCCATATCCAATTCACGTTAGATAAAATACCACGCCGTAGAAATCCCTTTATATGAGACTCGGTGAAGCAAAAAATATTCGAGAACCACCGTATTAATATCATTGAAATGATGAGTACATAAAATCATTGAAGTGATGAAAGATTTGTCCTTGCAATGAAAGGCGTTAAATAATTAGTGTAGCTATACTTTTATTCGAACTAAATTTTTTTGTGCATAAAAAAGTAACTATATTAACCTACTTTGAAAATTCACCTTAAAATGGAATGATAACTAATGAACAAACCTGAAGGATAAAATGTCATGAGTTTATAACATAATTAGGACTAGATAGTTAGAAAGTATAGTTAGTTTAATAAGTAATTTGTAGCCTGACAAAGTAATTTTAGCATAAAAATTATTTTGAGGATTTAATACTATCAAATAATTTTTCGAGGGTTGGAAATGCAAATTTATTTTTAATCATCCGAAAAATTGTATTTTATGTCATCTGAGTAAGGAAGTGATTTTTGTCATAATGCCTGAGGTCCTAAGAAACTTCTTTTGAATCTGAAACTTCAATTACTGTAGAATAAATTATGTTAATATTTGATTTATGTGATTTTTTAAAATTATTTTTTAGTTTTGTTTATTAGAATGAGATTCTGATTAAAAAATTCAAATTAGATAACTTCTTTTAAATTTTCAGCAATCATTAGACCGTAACACAGATCTTTTCTATGTATTTATAGTCTTAGTAACTATAAATACTACTCTTTTTTTATTTAATACATAAGTAGCACATGTTTATAAAAACACATATTTGTTAAACAATATTTTACAAATACTATAGTTATATTAATTTTTACGCTCAAAAACTAACTTTGTTTTGAGGAAACATGATGCTTTTGTAGAAATTTTATGATGAAAATATAGAAAACAAACAGATTTAGCTATAACTAATTTGTATTAATTACTTTCAACCCCGACATAGATTTATAGCAGGAATTGAAAAAATAATGAAAAATTAAATGCCTTTAAAACCTTATTTTTATATTCTGTGACTAAAATTAAACATTTTATTCGACATTAAATATGATAAGAGATTATTTGCATTAGTTTATTTTTTACCATTAATGATACAATTATCGATGATTATGCTTTAATTATCTTAATATGCAAACTTTTTAAGATTTCTGAATTATTTAATAACATCCGAAAACAAATTTCTTAATAATGATATGATTAGGACTATTATTCAGTGCAATTAACTAAATTTTCAAATAAATAATAAGTAAATCATATAATTGTCATATTAATATTTATTTTCATTATTGCAATTTCTTACTTTTGATTTACTTAAATTCTTCAACTTTTTCTTATTTCATAGAAACGAATATCTATTAAATTGTATTATTTTTAATAAATTTCTGCACATCAGAGCTTATTTATCTCTTAAAAGCATGATAAATCAGAAGTATTAAAATAAAATTCTTTAGAGTAATTTCGTTTCTATGCTTCTTTTTAATTTTTTCATAACTTTTTTGAAGTGATTTTGTTCACTTTAATTTTTTCATACTTTTATATGCCAATAAATTTAAAATGAAATACATTTTATGTATAAGTTTACCGCAAAACACAAATATTCTTTTCCTTTATTTTTATACAACACTTAAATTATCTTGAAACATGTTTCTGATTTAAAAAATTACTAAGTACTTAGTTAAAATTAAGAGTAATAATTGTTGTTTTAAGGAAGCATTAATATTTATGTATAGAAATATGAGAGTTAAACGTTTAAATAAATTCACATTGTTAATTAAGCGTATGAAGTAGTACAATGGTAAATATTAAAGTTTTGCTTAGTATTATGTGACAGATATCAGCTTATTATACTTTAATAATATATCTCGAAACTGTTCCCTTAGTTAAATAATACTATTTAGAAATAAGAAAAACATACCTAATTTAACATTTTTACTAAAATAGCTGATTATTTTAATGTAAATGTTCTAGAAAAAGTTCATTGAAAACAGTAAAATTAATACGTCATATACAAATTCTAATATTAGCATCCTGAATCAACCAATAAAATAAATAAAAAAGAAAATAAAAAGCAAAAATGTATTTAGATTCATTAAATTCAAATACATAGTTATATTTCTAAAAGTATATATATATAATCTATAAATAAAAATATATTAATTTCTTTCATAATTTATTTGAATTATAAAATATTGGTAAGTCACGTGCTCTTAATAGCATTCAGACAAATATAAACCGTTTTGACAACAAAAGGAAGTTCTTGAAATCATGAGAATAAGTGACCAAAGAATCCTACCTTTGATGGACAATATTGTTTATCAAATTGTCTTGGTTATTTGCTGTGGAAAACTCAATTATTGAAATACTTGAATACAAGAAGCTTTAGTGTTATGCATGATATAAACCTCTGGTAGAATGAACAATTTCTTGGACACTGATCAAGTGAAAGTAAAACAAAAATTTCTGACCAATGACGTCATGAATCAATTATAAAAAATGAGCGAGTCTACATGCGGTTGGCTGGCAATGGGTTACCATGCCAACGTGGAAACGTGTACTAATATGATGACCGTTCTTGTAAATATATGCAGGATATTTATATATGCTTATTTTTATTGCAGCTACTGATAACGAGCAAAAATTGTGGTAAAACTCGCAAAAGCGAACAAATAAATAAATACATATTACCTAATATTTATGACAAATATTTTTAATAAAGTTTTAAAAATAAGAACAAATAGAAAGAAATCATAATAAATTTAACTCTATTTTAAAATGTTAAACAGAAATTAAATTTTCAAATACTAGTTTTATGTAAATAAATTAACTTCACTTAGAATAAAAAATAGAAATTTTAAAATACTCAAAAGTTTTCTTTCATTTAATTACAGGTCAAACCAAAAGGTCCTTTTAAATTCATAAATGAAAATTTAATTCAAAGTGATAGAAAAATACTTTAAACATAGTTAAAATTACTCGAGTTTAAAAACCCTGATTTAATCTCCTGATTTTAAAATCAAAATTTCACTTATATCACACACACATGCTCGCGCGCGCACACACACTCACACATACATCACATTCGCTAAAATTTTTTCTTTAATCATTAAATAAATTAATGAATTATAATTAAATAAATAAATTAAATAAATAAACTGCAATTTATTTAATGATTAAGGAAAAAATTTTAATGAATGTAATATGTGTGTGAGTGTAATTACCAGTAATAATTTAATTTACAATTTTGTATTTACAGTAATAATTTAATTAATTAAAAGTTTCAAACGTACTAATGTACTTCAAATTATGTATGTAAGAAACGAGATTTATCTTTCACGAATCAATTCTGAAAGCAAGTTAAAATAATAATTATTTGTTCCTTATAAAAATATAAAACAATTATTTATAGATACAAATAATGAAAAATACAAAAAAAATCCTAATATTATAATATTTTTTTTTAAATTTGTAAGTTATTTTTTATGTGTTAAACTTATTTCTCAAAATGTTCGTTAAGACAAAGTTATAGTTTGGTTGAAAGACATACTATTTTCTAAGGAACACATAATAGTTCATATCCATTTGTGGTAGAAAGCAAGAATACCTTATATTTTAAAAACAAATTAGAACATTACGAAATCAATTTTACGAAAAACAAAATAACCTATCATTTTCTAACAAATATACAAGAGTAATTAATTTATTTGACATTTTATTTGTCGTTAACATGTTTCATATTTTAATGAAAAGAAACAATGTGCAGAATAGTTTTACGTACAGAATGTTTTTGAGTAGAAATGTGCATTGGAATGCATTATTACACATTTTAGTGTTAATTTTAAAATATTTCCTATAATGTTATCAAATGATAAATAAGAACAAAATTTCTTTTCAGAAAAGTAATTTTAAAATAATTATGTAGTGAAAAAGATAATTCAAACTATTTAACTTTAAATATATTGCTTTCATTGTTTCAAAATTTCGAATATTCATTTTTTACAAGAATTAAAAATTATCATAAAATGATATTATGAATAAAATGCAAGTGGTTTTTCTTTGTGGTAGAAAATAAAAATCTATAAGGTTAAGTATTTTGTTAAAAACTGACTACAGTGCATCATCTTGAAGTAAAAAATTTCATTTAAATATATATTATCTATATCTATCTATCAATATATATATATATATATATATATATATATATATATATATATATATATATGAATACAACATACATACCTACAGTTACGGAAGTTTAACCTCCAGTTACAGGAGAGCTGAATTTTCAACTATTTTATTTGATCTTGATTTCTATAGATTCTAGGTGTTTGTGACAAAAGATAAAAATATTGTTCTACTTAATAATATGAAATTTTCCCTTTTTTTAACACCCTTTTACAGATCTTTAATAACTAGTTATATTAACTAATTTAAAATGTAAAACATTTGGCATCATAAAGTATCAGGTGAAATGTGGTAGTTTATATTAATAATTAAAAATGTTGAGTAATTTAATTTTCTTTAAAATCATTGTTAAAATTCTTGACTTAAGTTTATTTGTTTCGATTGCAATATTTTTCTGAATATTGGATTATTTAGTTTGAAATAAATCAATTGTAATAGATAATTATTAATTTTGATTTATATCATATTAAATTACTAATAATATTGTGTGTATATTGCTTTATGAAATGCTTATTTCTCTTTTTTCAGTTTTTTTTAATCATCTACTTAGTATATTATATAATTATTAATATTTATAACACAAACACACTTTAAGATTGACGAGTTGCTTACAATAATATTTCTAATTACTACAAATATAATTAGGATTATCGAGAATTGTGAAATATTTTTTTTTAAATTAGCGATGCCTTTTTTAAATTCCCATTTAATCTTATTTAAACTTCAAGACTCCAAAATAATTATCAAATATTTTTTGTAATCCAATTAAATATTTTGAAATACTTGGTATCTGCCTCAAAAACTATTCTCTTATTATATTCTTATAGAATTGAAAACTTCGGGCTCATAAAATAAGTTGATCAAAATTGATGCTAACTTTCTGTTTTAAACTTTTGCTATTTAAAATAAAACGTGTGTAATTTTAAAATACTTAATTTACAGAAATTAAAAAATATGTTCAGTGTCAACAGTTTTTACCGCAAAGTTATTTTCAAAGACAGAAGAACACATTCTAATAGTATTAAAAATAATTTTTTAGAAAAATTTAGAACAAAGAAAAATTATTTTGCAGCAAGAAAACAAACGGAATAATTTCAAAAACTAAATTTATTTTTCCTTTTATAATCACAATTAAAGTCACGTATAAAAACCATTAAAAAATAAATATATTTCATCTATTTAAATTCTTGAGCAACCGAAAAACGTTTTAGCTTCATAATTATTAAAGAATATTTTTGAAATTTTCTTGTGAGGGAAATTAAAATTAAGTTATACTCTGTTAGTTTATGTTCTTAATGTTGTACCAAGTTTCAATTCAAAACTGTTCAGAAAACTTATTACTTTGATATATTCATTAAAAAGAAACATAAAGCAAACCATGAATATTAGAACACTGTATAAGTTAAATAATTGGTATGAAACTCAAAGTCATTGTATCATGCGGTAAAATATTTTTTGTCTTAATACACTTTTCTATTTGACTGGATAAACAGCTCTAAACAATAAGAATTATAATTTCTTTTAAAGTATTGTCCAATTTTATTTTCTTCAAAATTAACCAAAACATCACTATCCTTTTCATTAGAAGGGAATGATCTTGCTCCATACATTTTCTAATTTAAATTAGTAGGTTTAAAATTTTCCCTTTCATATTAGATAAATATTAAGTGAAACATTTTAGTCTCTTATTACTCTTCAGTTCAAAACATTGTACGCGTGATACTTGTAAACGCAACGAAGTATAGTTATAATAAAAATATATTGAAATAATAATTAGATATGATAATGACAGCAAAGTGCTGAATCAAAAGAAAATTGTATATCAATTGGTGAAAATAAGAAAGGAAACGGGGTAGTACTTTTTTAATTAATTAATTTTTAAAAATTTATAAAATTAGCCTTGACAAAACCATGAAAACGTTCTTCGAAAACATAGCATAAAAGTTGCGAGAGTAGTCCTTTTTGCCTGATCGGTTGATTGGTTGGGTTTTGTTGCGCAAGGTCCAAAAAGGACAAGCTGCTCTAAAATTAAATTTTAAAGATGTAAAACCCAAGCTCAACACTAAAAACTTTAATACATAAAAATATATGAATAAATTTTAATTAAAATTACAATAAATTATGAAATAGAAATAATAAAATTTAAATAAAATGAATAAAACCAATCGCCTTCAAAAAGGCAAATAGGTTTCTGTAGGGTGACTCCCCCACCAAATCCTACATAGTTAAAATATCTGTTTTAAAAAAGGTAAAACGAGAAAGGTTAAAAGCTGGACATGAAATTAAAATATGAAAGACAGTATATGGTTCATCATACGTTTCACTCCATGGATTTAATTCCATGTCCTTTTTGCCTGAATCCATCTTGCCAAATAAAAAATAAACATATACATTCATACTTATTAAACTAATACGAATGAAAATATAACATAAAGATTTCCTAAATATTCTGTTTTGAGTTTTTATAAATTTTCTGAATAAACCTTTAATTGGAGTTCTGAAAAGTAAAATAAAATTTTGATGAACTTTAAACAGCTTAAAACAATCATAAGTAATTAAAATCCACATTTAAGCCAATGCTAACCTGCTCATTACATAAATGAGCGAGTAACGTCTAAAGGAGGATATCGATCACACACGTGTAAACTGTTTTAATTAGGGAAAGAAAAAATTGTTTCAAAATTAACATGCTTTAAACTTCCTCGAACAAAATTACTTATTTCAAATATTTCCTTTAAGAAGACGTTTTCCTCAATTCTCAGTTGAGCACAGAGTGCTCTTTTGAATTCACATATATTATTTGGTTCGCTATTTATTGCTTTTAATTTATCATAAAATTGCATTTTTACATCGAATATATTTATTTGATTATTACTCCTCCTCAAGACTTCTAGCTTACTCAAGGGATTATAAAAGTGAAGCACTGATTCCCAGTTGGTCACCTCAAGGTCGAATATCTTTACTTCTTTCCTGAGTACACCTGCAGAAATTTCTTACTTATTCACAGGGATTGCGCGCATGAAACGCTAATCACCAGGTAAGACAAAAACTATAAATTTTTTTCATTGTGAGTTTAAATTATACGTACATTAATTGAATTTAAAAATGCCTTAAAACTAAAATTTATTCCAAAGTCGAATTTCTTATTATTTTATGAAGTATATGGAGCAAATGTTAGTTTGTGAAGCATATGCATTATCTGTACAGTTTGTATGTTTAACGCGCAACATTAAATTCATTACAATTTATGAAAAGCTTCATTTCATGGAATGAAATGTATTGATTTTTTTAGAGATAGTTGAAGTTTAAATAGAATAAACCTATGTAATACATATTTGTTATATAATTTTATTTATAAAAACAAATTTTTTATGCATTCAACAGAAGATAATAAAGTCCTTAGAAAAATCAATAAGGAAACGTTAATAATTTTTATATATTCAAACTATATAAGCTCTGATTATTGACATTTGAATCTATTTAAAAATATAATATTGCAGAACTTAATTTATGTTGATAAAATATTCGAATATTTAATTTCATTAATATATTTATGTTTAATACTTGTAATCTAACAAATATTTGAATGTATCTTTTACAAAATCTCTGTATAAGATTTTAAAGAGGTTCTCAGTTTTATCATTGATAGTTTTATACGCGCATATATATATATATATATATATATATATATTTATTTTAATATATATTTATATTATTTTAATATATATATATATATATATATATATATATATATATATATTTGAAATGGTATATCTTAATCGATATAAGTACGTTTCGATTAAGATACATCATTTAGAAAATATTATATGAAGTATAAAATAAATAATCTGGACTAAGCTAATGTTTTATTCGAAATCTAAATGCAATCAGTCAGAAATGAAATCGATACTATGTTTCTCTTTTATAAGAAAATGTAGATATTTTGTATATTTCAGATAGGTATTGTTCAAAATGCATTAAAGGTACAATCAATGATTTTATATAAAAAAAATAATAAATAATCGTCTCATATATTTGCAAGGTTTAAATGTAACAACTTTCAGAAACATTTAATCCTACACCACTGAAATTTTATTTTCATTTCTTATTAATAGCAATGTAGGTCGATGGTTAATGGAGATATTTTAACAATATTAGGTCAGATGTTTTAAAAGATTATTTTCTTTTATATACGATAAATTGCTGTGAACATATTATTTTCTGTGACGAATTTGTTCAACCGTGAAAATGTCTTTGTGTAATCAGTTTACTGTCCTACTTATGCATTACAACATTAATTTTCATTAGAGTGAGGGTTGTAAGAAAAGATTAGAAATTCTAGTTGCAGCTGATTGAGAATCATTTTAAATTTCTTCAAAAATAATTAGAAATATTGAAGTTAGAAACGGGAAAATATTTGTTCCCTGAATCGAAATACTCATGAACACATACGTTTTTTAGATACATCTTGAGTTTCTAAAAATTTTATACTTGAAAACAAATAATGTTTTCAAAGAAGGTAAATATAAAAGCTTTTGATTGCAAAAGACTTATGTACAAATTTATTAAATAAATACATTAAATTTGAAAATCAATTTAGTTAGAAAAAATATTGATCAATAAAAATGTATACTTTCATTTATTCTGAAGATGATTTTTTTTTTAATTAAGAGACCCAAATGTAAATCTGAAAAGTGTTTCAAAGTTCAATAAATGAATGTTCAGTAAAAATTATCACTATTTTTCAATTTCTTAATAGACAAGGATGATTACTTAATAAATATAAGATAATTATATACATTGAAAGGCATTTAAATTTACCAGAATTAAAAAGAATTAATTCTAAAATCCAAATGTTGAATGATATATTTTTCTTGAATACAAAGCGAACATTTTTGAAATTTTTCGTGTCCATAGTTGATTAATTACACATGTTAAGTTTTTAATGTATAATTTGTACATAAAGAAGATTTTTAATAATAGATAATTATTGTAGTAATCACAATTTCTCAATATGCACTTTAGCTCAACTTATAAAAACGATGTAATTGATGAATTCTGCAGTTTTAAAATTCATCACAAGAAAGATCTTTATTCAGTAAACGTATTAATACACTGTTTTTAAAATGTTTAAAATAATTTGTGAATGACATTAAAAAAAAATAAAAAATAAGTACAAACTAATGAAATTTTTTTAAATGGTTTTAATATATTTCACTTCTGTTAATAATTAAATTTTAAATCAAATTTAATCTTAATAAAATATATGATAAAAATGAATATTTCAAATAAAATGAAAATATATTAGCCTTACATTAGAATTTAAACAGCACATCAAATAGTATTTGCTGAGTACATATGAAATTCAGTTTATAGAGTTAGGTATAAAAATAACAGTTAATCTTATACGAACAACAATTTATAACATGAGAGATAATTTTAAACTGTATAGGCTATATTTTATAGGAAAATTTCAAATAGCACAAAATTTTCACAATTATTTCGTAAGTTTTTCAATTCCTTTTGATATCTAAATACTCTGGAATTTCTAAATACACTGGAATTCCTGAAAATTAAAGAAAAATCACAAAAATAGCGATAACTCTCTTAAAAATAAGCCAATCTGTATGAAATTTCAATATGTTGGTAAGTAAAATGAGCTGAACAACATGACATTATACAAAATAGTGGCGCTGGTGTCAAAATACTTCATTTGCGAGGAGTATAGAAATGAATATCTCAGAGCAAGGCATTTTTGAAATTTTCATTGCGTGTCTGAGAGTAGATATCAGGTACAGCGAAATTTTAACAATAGCCTCCTGACTGAACAATTTTGATAGCGATCTATTGTAAGATTAGAGGCACGACAAGACAAATAAAAGATTCTAGATGGCTGAATTAGAATCCGTCTGTGATTCATAGACTTTAATAACTATTTTTAACCATTCGGCATCCAGGAGGTTCAGCCAAGGATGGCCATGCGCTAAGAAGAGTATCGAAGATCGATATTTGTCATTATGCATCAAGAACGAACAGAACAACAACTCTGGTTGAACTGAGATATATCAAGGTTAGTATCCATATCAACATTGCGTAGAAATTTTTTGCGAAGAAAATTTTGTCTCAAGGTAAGCATCCTGGAAGCTTACCTTGAGGAAGAAACAAGTGAGATCATGATGTGGCTAGCTCAATCACCGAACCTTAACCCAATTGAGCATGTCTGAGACACTCTAGGACGACGAGTAGCTGCTCTCAGTCACCCTCCTAGGACCTTAGCCATTGCTTTCAACTACTTTGGAAGAGTAATGACTCGCATTTCCTACACAATTAATAGACCACTTAACTGAGAACATCGCATAACTTTACGTGCGCTGTATTGCTTCTCGGAATATAATACTCCATATTATAAGTTTTTTCCTATACCAAACTTACATCTCTCATTCGTTCATTGTATATATATACCAATTTTTAAAACATCATAATTGTCTAGTGATTTCTTTTTATGCTATTGTATACCTTTCTATGTGTTGTATAATGTGTATAAGTTTCATTAAATTCCATCATTAACTTTTTGCGTTATCATCATTTTTGTGATTTTTCCATAATTTATGATAATCAATGTACTTAAAGAATACAAATTTCAAAATTAGCGAAATATATTTCATACGATGATTTTTAAAAAATTATTAATCTTAACATACTAAAATATACTTTTGAATACTAAGCATTTTTACGGAAATTATAAAATTATATTAAGAGACTTATTTTAATGAAGAGAAATTCAAACTTAGGTGAAATAAAAAAATCTAATGACACAATATAAATAAGACTGAATTATTATATGTATGATATGAATAAGGATGAAAAATCAGATAATGAATCTCTCTAATAAAAAATGCTATATGTGTTAGATATAAACAGTACTGAAAGGTTAAACACGTGCTCTTAAATCTACTTAGAATGTTTCACTGTTCTTTTTTGAGTTGGAAATTTTTACACTGCTTGTGAATCTAATACTTTAGAAAAGGTTTAATTTATAATCTGTGTATGTGTTCCCCAGTTTCATGTTCTGTTAATATTATTTTGTATTTTAAGCCTCTTTTTTAATTTCTCTCTAATTATAAATGTCTTCTTTTATATTTTTTATCGTTATAATTATCTCATCATTGAATTTCTGTAAGCGATTGATTTAAAAAATTAGATATATAATGCTAATGAGTATTCAAAAACTTTTTTTTTTGTAAACAAACATAGTCAATGCATTCGACACATAAAAATTTAAGAATCTGATGTAGTTTTAAAAAAATTTCTCATCTGACATTTCTGAATATTTATATTTGTTGACTTTAAGTATTTAAAAGCAACCGTATTTTATTTCTAAATTGAAGTTCTAGTCAAGAGATATGATCAGCTCCTGAACTTGGGAAGAAAACCTTTCTCTAAATTCTATTTTACTCAGGTTGAAAGACGTGAGGCCAAAATTAATTAGAGGGTAAATTAATGCATTGGTCTCTAATTGCGCTTAGATAATCAATCGAGATCAATCCAATTTTCCCAATCAACTTCAGAGATTGCTATAGTATTAAGTTCACTTAGTATGAGAAAAATCAATTATCATCCCAATAGTAATTGGGATGATAATTGATTTTTTTATTATCTTTCCAATAAATGAACTAATAATGCTTAAAACTAAAGTTCATATAGAATCCAGTTCAAAGTTACGAGGAAACTTATATATATTACATATTTTAGAACTGATAACTTAGTGCCGAATTATTTATATCAGCTCTACTTACTTTCATATGAATTTAATTTTAATTATCTATATTCTTGAAAGTTATACTTGCTATTACTTTTGCACAGTAATAATTTAAAGTATAAGCCTAAGCACCACATTAGATATAAACAAAAACTTATTGGTAACTGTCTAGATGAAATCTTATGAAAATACACTTCTATGAATATTTAAATGTGATCGGAAGAGGTGTAATGCAAATTAACATTAACCGCTTCTACGGTATTACAAATCAGCATTTCGTTTCCATTGTTTAAATTCAAATCCCTGGTGTTAAGAGGTATAGATTAAAATACACATCTACTAAAACTGATAAAAATCAATGCATATCTCACTTTTAATAATTTATCTGAATTCTATCTTATCTTCCTATTACATTAGTATATAAGATTATCAAAAAATATTCTTTGTATTTTTGTGCCAGTACTTTTATTTATTTTTACTAATATTTTATAATTTAGTACAATTGTAACTTTCGATATAGTTACCCAAAAATTTAACAGACCCCAAAAAAATTTTAAGACGAAAAATTTCAGTAATTATTAAATAAATTATGTTATTAAATAATTTACAATTTAATTTAAATATTCAAGTAAATTAAGTAATTAAATAATTTATTGTTTTAAAACCCAATATATAATTCGGGTTCGAAACTTTTATAATGAATGAATATTGAAAGAACTTGGAAGTATCATTTATCTAGGAAAAATAACACATCAATTATTCATAAAGATACTTTCTAAAATAAATAGTTTTCTGCTTAAAGTATTGATATTCCAGGTTATATATTTATATGAATGATTTATATCTTAAATATATAGAAATTTGGGAGAAAAAAAATTTTGTGAGGATAATTAATAATTTTCTAAAAAACTGACACATTTCTGCAATAAATTTACATCGTATTTCTTTTAAATTTGGTTAAAGACCGTTTAATAATGTCTGAATATTATTTCAATAATCTTTGGATGCACTTTCATCAGCAAATATGTTTTATTGCGAGTTATAAACATTATATAAATAATGCAGCAATATGAATAAATTATATAAGGAGAAAATAATTTTTATTTCAATTTGAAAAGGTGTTCACGAATTTTTCTTTAAAAAAAAACATATATAGATTTTTATTAAAGAAATAATAGAAAGTAATCACACACACTCATACAGCTTGCTCTTAAATAATTAGATTAATCCTTAATGAAAAAAATACATGATTAAAACATGATAAATTTTAAAATTATAAGCCATAATATTTCTTTTAATTTATTCATATAATCGGCAAACATCTATGATGTAAATGATTTATGTAACAATACATGTGTGTGTGTGCTTCATATAAACTTAATAATCTTGATAAAAATATTAACTCTTAAATTTTAAGTAATTCACTCTACTAAATTGAAAACTCAATATCAAAGTTATGAATTATATATTTTACTGTACTCCAGAAGCTTTCTCAAATAATAGGAAATTATCACTCGCATGGCATTACACTCTATATATCAGGGATGGCCAAGACGTCGACCGCGGTCGACTGGTAGACCACGAAGACATTTTAGGTGGCCCGCGCGACCATCCCGATAGTGATTTCGGATATTAACAATTTAATTTATGACTTATGTCATAGAATCAATGAATTATTTAAAATAAAAATTTACTACAGTTTTTGCTTTAAAACCTAAAACAAACTGTGCAAAGTAAGGCACTGAATTTTTCATTTTACAGTGGAATTAAATCGAAACAATTTGATAAAGTGGGATGCTTAGATTATATCAAGTAGCCGGCACATGATAGCGACGCGCCGAGTCGTCTAGTCTAACCGTCACTTCTGGCCGTTTAGTAATCGTCTAAGTTAATCGTCTTACGTGGCAGGATGCTTCCTACCGCACTGATACGAATTTGTTTCAAAACTGTTGAATGTTCGAACTGTTGTTCGAAACTGTTGATACGTAACTGTTGAATTTGTTTTTCAACAACCCGTTCAAAACGACTCAACCAGGCACCAGTGCTAAGAGAAGTAAAACATACCATTTTTACAATGAGTGGGAAGATGATTACTTTTTTTGTTATGGTGAAGGAGAAATGTGTTTGTCTCATATGTAACTCAAGTGTGGCATTAACAAAAAAATCAAACGTCGAAAGACATTTTAAAACCATGCACTTAAAATACGCTACAGACTTTCCAAACTTTCCTTCGATTTTTTAAATGTGGAGTAGACCACGGATCCCAAAAGTTTGGTCATCCCTGCTATATATGAATACTCTAATTAAGCGAGAATAGCACGAGTCCTATTTTTAGTAAAATCACTCTTACGATGGAAATGTAACTGATTCTGTTTTAATTCTTCTGAATACCATCATACTGATATCAAAAGTAAACGCTCGAGCCACCTCTAAATGTACTCGAATTTCACTGTATGGAAATCTAGAGGAGTCATCTCAAGTGTCAACATTTCACATTACAATTGCTCAAAATTACCAAGAACTGTCTCCAAATGTTTTAAATGTATCATACACCATGATCAATATTAAGTTGTCAGATTATTGCTTCACTTTTCTATTTGTAAATTATTTGCGATAATTTCTGTTTATCTATTCCTGCTGACTGAAAAGCTGCTAAGTGAAGCCAATACTGTGCATGCATATATATATACTCTAGTTTTGCCACTTTTGGTCATCAAAATAACTGCGACTCACCTTGGTATAAAACCTGCATGTTTTTGGTAGATGAATGGAGACTGATTATAACAAACATATAAAAAGCTTTCAAGCAAAGTCGAGATGTTAGGAAATAGTGGTTTCTGATCTCTGAGCTGTCTATCTATGGAAGCGTTAAGATTTGACATAGTAAGTGGTTCATATTTTCATCGGAATTCATCAGTATGCATCGTGAATCACTTCAACATAATTGGAGCTTGTGATATTGGGCTTATTTAATTAGACGAACCCATTTACAGGTGAAAAACGCAGGCTAAGTCACATTGCAACAGATCCGCAATTATGTTCAGATTGTTCACAGATTTCATATTCTTCCACAACTAAGGTCCTCAAAACCATCCATGAGAACGTCTCCCAAAAACTTATTCTGCCAACAACAGCCTATCCATTTGAACATGCGAGGGGCAACTTTTCTCTTAAAAGACGAAGTATCTTGACACGACTACTTGCGTCATGAATGAGAAATTGGTATTCATTTGATCAGCCAATTTTTTTCTACTTACCCATGATGTACAGTCTTGATGTACAGTATGCAATGGACTGAGATGGAAGGAGATTGGTGTGTATCAAAGGTTAGCTAGCATATGCCATTTCTCCTCAACTGACTAGTAAAAGAATAAAAAAAAGGATAATAGATGAAATCCGCTATATTAGATGGTGACTGAAAGTTTGGTGTCGGTTGGCACATGTTCAAATCCAAGTCCATGAAGGTCTTCATTAAGTTGGTTATGCGATGTTCAGAGGCTCTATTTTATGTAAAACTGAAGAGGTTACATAGGCGGGATGTCTGATGGAAATCTCATGCGGTTGTTGGCTGTAATTAGGCAATCGAAGATGCAGTGTACCTGTGAACCTTCTTCACCACATAAGCATAGGAAAGTTTCATTTACACCGAATCACTTATAATATGAGGTGAATGGACCGTGGCCGGGAATGAAATAATTGAGATATTGATTAATTGTAAAATAATTAGTGGATACTTTAGGAAAAAGAATGTGAGTCCATCACCTTTGTTCTGCTAGTTCCAATAAATATGGTATTGATTTAGTGTATATTGTTAAAGAAGACGTTTCAGACGAGATTTTGACCATTTTACTTCAATAAATGAGATGGTATTGCTATTGCAAAAACGTCTGTCTTCTTTTTTTCTTCCTAACCGACATTTGTTTTGATCCACTTGATATGGGCTTTCTATGGTTCTTGTATTCTCGAAGAGTATCTTGGATTTTATATATTAAAGAAGATGTATTATCTGGGTTATCAATTGCTTAAATTACAGAATTACTATCGCTTCCAGATGGTGAAGTTGCTTATGTTATGGGCGACTGCATAGTCTCGATGTACATAGTTACATTGTAGAAATAGTTATAAATAACACTTGACTAACAGAACCATAAGAGTGAGACGTTTGTAGCACAGCCCTAGAATATCGGTTAAACTGGTGTTCTGAAACACTTGCATTCAGACCCGCGTTTATTGGGCTGTCATCTGAGCCATTATTCGCTCGAATTTTGTTTACCAAACGGGACAGCCTTCGAGCTATTATTTCTTTGGTAGATGCTTAGAACTCGAACAACTTAGTTTCTAATGCTGGTTTTACCATAATTTATCCATTTTGTATAAATACTAATTACAGTAGACCTTGAACATGTTACCAATCGTACAATTTTGGGGATACAAGTTCCAAGTCTTCGGGTTATTACAACCTGCTTCCCTATCAAATTCGCTTATCTCACTCTCATTTTCCACCATTCACAAAAGTGAAGAATTGATTTCTTACCTTTTCTAACAGAAGTTAAAAACATTCTCATTTGATCACATGCCCTCTGCGACATCCAGACGTGTTCATTGAGAATGTAGTGATGATCATAAAAGTTAAGGTTTTGGTGCTCATAAATTGTATATATTTATTATATATATTTTGACTCTGTAATATGTATGTATGACTCTGTAATATGTCTGTAATATGTGTCGCATATATTTTGACTCTGTAATATGTATATAGATAAGTACGAAAATCGCGAAAGTAACTGCGAAGAACATGAATATTGTAACACAATTTTCGTGTAACTAATATCTATTTTTGAAGTAAGAAAGTCACAGAAAACTCAAAGAGTTCATTAAAGAGTGCTCTAGAAGATATATGTTATGAAAAAAATTCTGGTAATAAGGCATTAAAATCGATAAATGAAATCATAAATAAGTGGATGAATTATGAGATTGTACCAGCTGTACACGGGAAATTTTTTCTTCTGTTTGACCATGACATGCACAAAAAATTATGCAGTTTTTGGTTATGTAATTAAAAAATACTGATACGGAAATGAAGATTAAGAATACCCTTTAAAAAAGTTACATATCTAATATAACTTCTTTGTATGTACTTGTGTAAAATTAAATTGATGACGCATCAAACATTGGAAAAAGTATATGTGCTATGTGACATAAGCAAATAAAAAGATAACATTTGTTATGAAAATTATTTCATTTGTGTTCATACTCACACTGTTTGAGTACATCATTTCGATAGATATGTTAAAAGACACAATCTAAAAGGATTTTAAGAAATCCAGCTAAGATATAAATTATCTTGATAAATTTCAAAATATTGAAAAATGTTCTATTTGTATTGGGAAGTGGAAATTGTAATGAATGTTCTAGAACTAGGTTTATTAAATATCAAGTCGTCGGAAAATTTCTACATACATCATGCAAGAGAAAAATGTTACTATAGTTAATGAAAGACTTTATAGATTTAAAAAATAAATTAATTTAACGCAGTTAAAAATAAGAAATAATTTAAGAAATAATTAAGCAAAGCAATAAAATAAAAAAAGAAACAAAGGAAAGAAATTAATAATACATACAAGGTTTAAAAGGCAAAAATTTAACTGTTCCTGGGGAAAAAATTTTATTACTTGAATTTTCTTGATTTCACAAAATTTCATTTATAAGAAATTTTGTGATTTTTTTTTCATGAAATTTCGTTTACATGATGCTAAAGTTTCTGTAACACCATCAAAACTTTGGCTTTCCATTTCTTTTTTCTTTGACCAGTTTTATAAATGGTTTTAATGAAAACTTGTGCCTGTAGAAGTATTTGTAGAATGAATAACATAGTGGACTATAGTTCTTACAAACCTTTTTTTTTTTTACGAACATTCATGATTTGAAGAACTAGTGGCTATTTCATCACATGGGCCCATGGAAGCAATAGTTATTTTAATTTCCATTTTGGAACTAAAATTTCTATTTATGAACTCATTTTTACTCATTTTTTCCCCGTTTGCACCGTCATTGGGTTAAATTTTTTGTCATCTGAATTTTTATTTTTTTTATTTGATGATTGAAGTACTTGGATAAATATTTCTATTTTTGTTGTAGAATTGTAAATATTTTTGAATTGTGGTTAATTAACTGTATTATTGATTTTGAAATCCCAAATTTCTCTCGCATA